>CAUYRT010104301.1:0-56047 GCA_963574885.1 Lepilemur ruficaudatus | reverse complement strand
GGGAGGCCGAGGCGGGAGGATAGCTCAAGGTCAGGAGTTCAAAACCAGCCTGAGCAAGAGCGATACCCCGTCTCTGCTAAAAATAGAAACAAATTAATCGACCAATTAAAAAAAATGTATAAAAATAAGCAATTCCAAAATTCTATTATTTTAAATGACATCTGTCATGATATACTCTGCTCAGTATCCAAGTTGCTGGAAATACTTAATTTATTTTGGTTTGGCAGATGAAAAATGTGTTTTCTGGATCTCATCAAAACATATGGAAAATTTTACAGATGAATGTGTGTGAATGTTGTAGAAAACTTGATTTAAATGTGCATGAGGCTTGCCATACTTAATCAAGTTATAGGATTGTTTTTCTTTCTTCATACAATAAAGCTCTTTCTTGGGTTCTAATTTTTTGCATACTTTTGTGTTCTCAAAGAGGTGTTTTTTCCTCTTTCTTTTATTTAACCAGAAATATCTTTTATTTTGAATGTTATTTGTCTTAATTTATGCATGATTGTGCTTACTTTAAATGAGACAAATATTTTTTCTGTCTAGGATAAACTAACAAAATATTAAAAAGCAGACATGATTGCAGATTATGGCCAGCATAGCTACACACTGTCTTGGAAAAGTTAGTGGTGCCTTTGTTCGGGAAATATATTGTATAAAATACTGATGTTGTCATTTTGATGGGTTCTCCCAAAAATTGATGGCCCAGTTTTGACAAGTCAAAGCATCCACATGATTTTTTAAAGTGTTAAAGAAAATTAAATGAGCAGTTGAATTAACGTTTCTTTCTGGAAGGGAGGATATTATGGGCAACATACACAAAGGGAATGATTTTTCTGGTAATAAAGTTTGGAAAATAGCAACCAAAACAGAACAACACTATTCATGTTGTCATTCAGTATATAGAGAACAAAAAGAGTTTCCACCATGTAAGAACCTCTACTGCTAGATATTTGCAATGATGTGTTAGTGCAGGGGGAAACAGCTGTTTATCTGTTTTCCTTTTGTTTTTATTTTCTTTTCACATTGCCATTCTGTCAGTACGTGGCTTCATAAAGCTGTAGGATTCTGATAGGGAAACTACCGAGTCCATGTGCTTTGGAAGCCAATGTGCTGATTTTCTAGCTTGATGGCAATATTTTATTATAGCTGGAGGGAGAGTGTGACTATGTTTGTTACAGGCAGGGAGGTGAATATCACCAATACCATGTCCAGAAGTGAGCTGTCTCCTGTGCTTTATGTGTTTCCTTGCACTGAATGAATATTGTACCACTGTTTTCATTTTTTTGTTTGAATATCAAAGACTTGTCAGATGGTTCTGTTTCTATCGAACCCTTGATGGAAAGCCTTGTTGTAAAGCTTTCTTCACGGAGACAGCTTTATGTCTTGGCTATAAAGTTCCATAAAATTTGATCAGAAATTGTCTTTACGAGTTGTCATCCTGTGTGCTATTAAAACCTCAGAACCCGAGTGTTATTTTTAACTCAGACCTGTGTTTGTCTTGTGTATTTGGACATATCCTTCATCTTACCAGTTTCTTCCTACAGAACATCTCTCCCACCAGTCTCCTTTCTGGGTTTCAAATAGTCATGTTTTACCCATCCTTGCTGTACGCTAGGACCAAGCTTTTTGAGTGTCTTCCTTGGATATTTGCAATGTCAAGGACCAAATATTATTTATGTTCAACAATTCACCTATTTTATTACCCCAGGCATAGCTCCTAAGAAGTGCTTCACACCAAGGAATCTTCAATGAATACTAATTGAATATTTTGGGGACATTTTTATTGCAATGAACGTGCTTTAATGTCGGTTCTTCCGTATTAAAACTCCTTGTTCTCCACTTGCATTTTGTGGCCATGTCACCTTGGCTTTGTGTCCTTATTGGCTGATATCTATGATACTCAGTTCGGCTACTACACCCCTGTAGTCTCCCTGTAGTTCTGTGACTTGTTAGTGATCCTGTTTTACCTTAAAGCAGAATCTGGGAGAGTGTTTGTTGTCCATTATTGCGCATTTTTCTTCTTTCCACAGCTTTTGATTCTTGCTCTGAACTCTTGCGTGAGATGCGCTATAAAACACTTAACTTGAGTAAAGAGGAGGAGAAGAAATTTTTTTAAAAGGCTAATAGAAGTCATAGCAATTTTTTGCTTTGCTTGGAAACTGGTTGCTCAGTGTCCAAAGGGAGTCTCAACTATACATACATTTCTTCACATTTTTCTTAATAAATAAATAAATAAAGTGGTAGTATGAACAGGTTTTTTTTATTTCAAAATATTAAGGGGGTACAAATGTTTTAGGTTACATGGGTTGTTTTTGTGGTACTTGAGTCCTGGCTATAGGTGAAGCCATCACCCAAATAGTGTTCATAGTAACCATTAGGTTGGTTTATTCCCCCCTCCTCACTCTTCCCCCTGGTTGCTTTCCACTGAGTTTTACTTATCTCCTGTGTGCTCATCAGTTAGTTCCAGTTTAATAGTGAGTACATGTGGTGGTTGTTTTTCCATTCTTGTAATACGTGATTAAGAGGATGGTCTCCAGTTCCATCCAGATTGTTGCAAAAGGTATTGATTCATCTTTTTAATGGCTGAGTAGTACTCCATGGTGTACATATGCCACATTCTATTAATCCACTCATGAATTGATAGGCACTTGGGTTGTTTCCACATCTTTGCAATTGGGAATGCTGCTGCAATAAACATTTGAGTGCAGGTGTCTTTTTGATAAAATGACTTCTTTTCCTTTGGGTAAATACCCAGTAGTGGGATTGCTGAATCGAATGGTAGGTCTACTTTTAGTCCTTTGAGAAATCTCCATACTGAAGAAGTTGTACTAGTTTGCAATCCCCTGACGGGCTTTTTAGTTATGGTTTGATGCCTCATGGTAGCCCAGATGTTCAAATACTAGAAGTGGGGAAAATTTTTTTTAATCTTCTTTTCTGTAATGTCGTTTGCTTAATGTAAATATTCAGTTCTAGCATGATAATGGGGGCCTGAGAGAATTAAAGTGAAATAACAGGATTCTTAACATATTTTTCATTCCCGTGTAATTTATGTTTCATATATTTCTACTGGAAACTGAGAAAACATTTTTTCCCAAAGGAAATTACTCTGCAAGATCTTTTTACCCAATTATAAGACTTTCTTTTTTTTTAGTTAACAACCCACAGTATCCCTTCAGGTGCTCAAGTTAAGTTATTAATTGGCTTGACTAAGGGGTTGTTAGTGAAGAAAGCTTATTCTCTCCATTGGTTGTGTATAACTCCCAGCCATTAAATGACCCATTTTGTTGTTCCTGAGACCAAGAATCATTATTTTCTTTTGGCAGCATACTGTGGACTTGAACTTAATTCACAAACTTATAGCTAAAGTTGAAGTAATTTCTACTGAGAAGTGATTTTACTAGACAATTGTTCAAATTTATTCATTAGGAATCAAGATTGGACACACATTTGAACTGGTATACTTCACTATACAGATTATTAATGTAAGACTTTGTTGTTGTAGTGTATCTTTCCCCCTTCTGAAATAATTTTTGTTGAGTTGTGTGTTTTTTTCTGAACATTTTTTCAGAGTTAACAACAAAGGAAAATTTAACTATTATCTTTGCATATAAATGGTTAATACACAAATATCCAGCTTTGCTCTCTGCATATATATATATATATATATATATATATCTTCTTAAATTAACATCTTCTTTCATTGCAAGAAAATTTGAATACTAGCAAAACTTTACTTAACAATGGCTAAATCTGAATTTTCTTTGCTGAGTCTAACCTTGGAAAATATTGATAAGTGAATTCCACAAATAAAATTGATTTTTTTCTAGAGTTACATATTTTTCCCCATCAAACTTTTGATTAAAACTACTTAAGGTATAAAGTGCTATCTAGAATATGTCTGTCAGAAAGTCATTGCTATTTAGCTCTCTCTGTGTGTCCGTAACACACATATATAATATCTACATATGCAGTATCATTACAAATGTATAAGCTCTGTAAGAGCAGGGATTTTGTTTTCAACAGTGGGACATGCACACACATGCACACACAGTGGAAAGCCAACATTGGAAAGTTCTCTGGACAGTTAGGGAAGGGGAGAGACAACCTGGTGTAAGTAAAACAGCAGTGGACTTGGAGCCTCCTATTGGTGGCTCTACTAACTGCACAGTGGGAACCTGGAACGAGTCATGTAATAAATATTATAACTTCTGGCTCACTTTTATCTTGTCCATATATTAGGATAACATCCCCAGGTATATTTGCCATTTAGTTATAACAGTTAGAATAACAGTTATTTCAAGATGGAGAAGGTGATGCTAAATGCACAGAAGAGAGCTTTTTTTAGCTGGGAGAGTGGTACAAATTGTCTTAGAAAAAAAAAAAGCATTGATCACTTTTTACTTTTATCTAGAGTGAGAGTTTTAAAGAAAGCTATAACCCCAAACATATTGTGAATAGATTTTTATGGCGATTAAATAATGACCAGCTTTAGTAGGCAGGCCAAAATTCAGAAACAATATGAATACTTGATTTAGCAGATTTTTAAAAAAATACACTTATGGAAGCAACAGTAACAGTGCACCCCAGTCCAAGTGGAAGCTCCTGTTGGGCATGTGTGTTGGGGAAACTGGGACATTTCATGCTATGATCTCAACTAATTATGACCCAATCCTGTATGTATACAGCTAATAATTAACATGTAAGTTCAGCATGCAATCAACTATAAATTCTCCCTTTTCAATAATCAACAGTCTCTCCTTTTGTGTTAAAAGAATGACCATTAATGACCAGGAATAATAAACTAATTTATTCAAGTAGAAGGACTATTTATCAAATTAAGGTCATAGTTCAGACATTAAAGAGCTGGTCTGAGATTCTATACAAGCTGATGTTAAAAAATAATGTATAAATGTTTTTATTCTCTGCAGTTATGCATTTAGTTACTGACTAATCCTTGACAAGTACAATTGTTAGGTAGCAGCACTGTCTAAGAATCTGAACTGGTATCCCATTGTCTAACAAATCAAATCAGATTAATCAGTTTGGCTTTGCAGGTCACTTGCAATCTGGCTCCAACCTGTCTACCCACCTGTATTTCCTTTGACTTCTTTCAGTACTTTTCAGTCAGTGGTTCTTCTCAGGTTTTCTCATACTGTGGTGGTTTTATTTATACTGGGTCTATATTAGCTTGGGATATCCTCCTTCTTCCCATTCAAAGTTTATCCACTCTTCAAAACTAACCTCAGTTGCTATCCAATCCAAAAGCCTTCTCCATTTGCTGCAGCACTTATTCAATATTATTTATTATTCATTTATTCTTGTATTCACAACCACTCAATAAATATTTACTGAGTAACTTCTATGTTACAGGTACTATCCTTTCCTAAATATGTATTATTGCATGTAGAGTCCTAATCAAGTAGTATACTCAGTGTGTAGTTTAATGTTTATTTTATCTCTACTATAAAATTGAGCCCACAGTGGCAGTGATTATGACCTTTTTTTTTTTTCTTTTTTAAGAGAGGTCATTAAGTAATGTAAGACAAGACCAGGTAGGGAGTTATACAGCTGGTTTTGTGTCTTTTCTTGGCTACTACTTAGTCATTGAATAATTCAAACCAATGGCCATTTTTTTAAGATTCTATCATGCACATTGCAATGTTAGACACTGCTGGAGAAACACAGGTAAATCATTTTATGGAGTCAGTAATCTAGTAATAGAAGAGAAATGCTCTACCTGGGATCCTGAGACTCTCAGAGAACTCAGTGTTTTAGCTTCAGAGGATTTGATCTAAAGTTTAGATATGTGCTCATGTGGATTTTTCTGAGAAGAGAATTCATAGCTTTTACATGTTAAAGATGCTGTTTATAATTTTTAAAAAGGTTAAAAAGCTCATGATCTCAATATGCATAAACTAAAGAACAAGAATCATAGAAGAGTAACAATATCCTAAGCTGCATTTAGGAAAAGGTAAAATGATATCTAACTGTAGTTGTTTAAGGGAAGGCTTCCTGAAAGCGATGACTCTTGCAACTGATGCCATGCTTATTTTGGCCTCAGCTACATCATGGAAAAACAGGGCAGATTATAAGATCTCTGCTGTTGTTTTCCAGTTCTAAATTTATTTCTTGATTCAATCACCAGATGCCCATCAAAATGCCAGTCATATCATAGGTACTCTGAAAACATCTGTTAATTAGCAAATCCTGAAATGAAGCTTTAAAAGTTTGTTTCCTCAAATATGTCTATTGAGTTGAAATTTTAGAATATTTTAGCATTAGCTTCCATGAATGGAAAGAAGATTTATCAGACATCTATATACCATTGCTTATAATCTTTTACTTGGCAGATTAAAATATTTAATTCATCATTTCTCTTTTATTCCTTCATAGCATTTTTAAATATCTTTATATTTGTTATTCTTGCTATTATAGCCATTTGGGTCTCATCATTAGTATTTATGCTTTGGGGGTCAGAATTCTCTTAAATCTGCTTGATATCATTCAGAACCTAGCACATGCCCTTAACCAAAAAGGGGCTTAACAAACTGAATGACGAAAGAAAGGCAGCCTGTCAAAGTGCATCAAAATAATCAATGAATTGCTTATTTCAATAGAGCACAGAAGTGAAAGAGCATGGGCTCAGGCATGAGGCTGCATGTTCAAATCCTCACATTGCCTTGTTCCATATAAGCCATCTTTGACAAGTTCCTTAAATTTGTCATTCTCAGCTTCCTCCTCTGTAAAGTGAGATAGTGACGTGTCTACCTCGTTGGGTTATTGTGAGGGTTAAAGTAATTAAATGCTTGGCCGAGTGCCTAGCACATCATAAGCAAGGGAGAAGCCAGGTTTATGGGGCCTCAAACTTGAACAGGGTCTGGATCCCCTTGAAGAAAAAGAATTCAAAATTATGAATGCAAAATTAGTTAATTAGAATGTTTTTAAGGTATTTCTTTAGAGTGGGAAAAGAAATTACAAATTATAGCTATCAAAAATCTGAAAAATACTATACTCACTGCAAAATATTATCATTAATTAATTTCCTGGTTCATCTTTGTAATACTATTTCCTACAAGTTTTTAGATGCATTCACTCAGATTTCCTTTTTCATAGGATAGCAATTTTTAATATTTTCCATAGAGTGAATAGAAAGAAAATTCTTTTTTTTCCTCAAGCAAAATGAATTGAAATTAGCTTTTTATTGTTGGTGGTTTAGGAAGTATTCATTTTACCTTCATAATGCATTCCTGAAAATGCCACATCTCTAACTTCCTCCCCAGCTACTTGTTCAGGCAGTCCTTATCTGCAAGGAAGCCTCAGAGAAGTGCAGCTTTGGGGTCTCACGTGACATGGTCTCAGGCCAGAGCCTTGGCAGCAGCCTCGTCCTGGCCAACTCCCTTCTGATTCTCCATCTTCATCCTTGTGGGCAGATCTTGCTGTGAGAAGTGAGGGAAGGAAGTGGAAAGTAGCCAAGACCCTGGGAGAAAGAGGCCTCAAAGCTTGTATGCACATTCTTAGGGTTACAGGTAAGGTCCAGATTCCCCCTGAAGTCCACTGGGGTTAGGTTGTCATTGGAGTCCAGATAGAATGAAGGAAATTCTGACTTGTCTGCTGACAATACCTCCTGCAAACCCAAGATGGCTTTCAGGAGGTAGGAAGTGAGCACCAGGCTGGAGCCATCCTCCATGCCTCCACTACAGGCCTGGGGCAGTGCAGGGGAGGGGCACTGAAGCCTAAGCTTCACCAATTCCGTGGTAAATATGATTCTAAATGCTCAGTAAGTTAGCACTTATTATTTTACCCTTATTGTTTCATTCTTTCATTACCAAAAATTTTTTAGTAAATCCCTAGGAATTTTGCAGTGAATGTCTTTTTGGATCTTATGTCATTTTTTATTTCCAGGAATAATACTCATGATCCACTTTATTCCAAACAGGGTAGGATTCTAAATAACCCAACCTATTACTAAATAGACTTTGAAGTGGGTTGTGCCAGAGTAAATGTGTTTCATACTTCCCAAGCATATTAAGATCTAATCATAGATAAAAACGCCATATTTCTTTCATTCTTAAATATCATTTGTAGCTGATGTCATTCTGTGGCCCTGGATCCCTTCAGGAATAAAGAATTTGTTATCCAAGTTGCTGGGAGTGCTGCTTGCTAGTCCCTAGATGACAGTCCTCTCTGGGACAAACTTTTCTTGCTCAAGGTCACTGCCATTACCTTGATATTCCAAACAATAAAACCTATTAGTCATCCTAGACTCTTCCTCCTCCCTCACCTTGCATAACCAGACCGCCAACAAGACCTGCCAATTTTCCTATGAAGTATTATTTCAACCAGTCCCCTCTTTGCAATACTTATTACTACTTCCTCAGTTTTTAGGTCCCCATGTGGACTACTGCAACAATAAGTGACTCGTTTTCCTACCTTCAGTCTTGCTTCCTTTAAATATACCCTCTGCACAGGGGTTCAAATGTTCTCCATCCAATGCAAAGTTGACCATGCCATTGCACTCATGAACAGCAACTTCTCCTATCAAGTATGGCTCTCTGTGACTTAACTACCATTTGTCATTTGCCATACTACTACCACTCCCTTTCTCTAACTTCATGTGCTAGTCAAATTGAACTTCTTAGAGTCTAACCTGTGTGCTTCATGTTGTTTCATGCCTCTGTGCCTTTGCTCATTATTTTCCCTCGGCCTGGAAAGCCCTTTTCTTCTTTCTTAAATTAACTAACTTTAATCATCCTCTAAGATAATTTATTTGTATCATCTCCCCTAGGATGTTTCTTGCAACCTAAAAATACTATAATATTATAACCAAAATATGTGTTGTGTTTCTCTTACTCCTAAAGGGCAGGAACCATGCTTATTCACCTTTGGAACCTTCATGCCTGACACACAGGGGACGCTCAGTAAATGTCTGCTGAACAGAACTGAATAGTTAAGACCAGTAGGTCCTTGGATGCCTTTGCATTTTCTGATTTATTCCGTATTTGGTATATTATCAATATGCCCATGACTTTTTTTCTGGGAAAATTAATGAGTTTATAATTCATTTATACAATAATCATTTATTGAGTGTCAATTATGTGAAAGACACTTCTTGATATTGAGAATATAGAAATAAATTAGTATTAAATTATTTAGAGGCATGTTGTATCTATTGGATAAATAAGACTGTTTCATAAGTTATTCAAAACAAAAAAATCCGTGAGCACATACTGTGTTTCAGGTACTATTCTGAAAGGAAGAGAATTCTGGGAGGAGAAGAATTGGAGACTGCACATATAAACTATTTTTAAGAGTATTTTTGTTATACAGAGGACAGAAAACTTAGGCAGTAGTTGGAGAAAATGGTAAGGCCAAGAGTTTTCAATGTAAGATGAGAGAAATCATATTATACTGGTATAACAGATATGAATGGCCCAGCAGGGTCGGGAAAATTGATGTGGGAGACAATGGGTTCAATTGCTGGAACAATGGCTTTAAGAAAGTGACACATATGGATGGTTTTACCTTCGATAAGGGCATAGCTTTTCTATGGGTATAAAGGAAAAACAGAGCATATGGGTACAGACACAGGTAGGTGAAAGATGTGGAAGTTCTCTGGTGGGTTCTGTTTTCTCAGTGCAATAAGAAGCAAGTAATCATCTATGTGTGAGGCTGGAGAAAGTCTGGGAGAATGGAGAAGGAGAAAAATAATCACCTGGGAAAATTAATAGACTATGAAATACGATAAAATAGCTGGACATCATTAAGTGTTGGTTTTCTCGAGGTTAGAGGTCATGAATTAAAAGTGGGTTTCACCAGTCAACGTGGTGCTATTTCTCCAGCCACAGTTCGACCCAGGATAAGGTCACAGCAGGCAGAGAGGTGCACTTAACCAGGACTAAGATTTCATCAGGTAGTCTCAATGAAGCGAAGGAGAGGCAGGGCTGTTACATACCTGTATTTAAGATCGTGGAAAGCCTGCAGGTGGAAGAATTGGGGAAGCACAGGGCTCAGTTCTCAGACTTCATTCTCCTTCCTTTGTTAGGTGGTCTCATCCAGCCTCGTGGCCTCTCATCAACAGGCAGGCGCATCCCAAATTTTTATCACCAGCCTGGACCTCTCTCCTGGAATCCTGCTCCCTTCCCAACATCTTTGTAAAATCAGCCATCTAATAAGCATGAAATTTAATATATTTAATAAATTACTTAACTTCCCATTTACTTTATTTATTGTTCTACAAAGTAACTAAATGCACCTTCTGTTGTACTTTATATTTACTTGTTCATTTGTTTGTTTTCTGTCTGTTTTTTTTTTTTTCAGTACTTTGTCCTCAGAATAAGAGTGAACAAACATAGTAGGAGCTCAATACATGTTTGATGATAAGTGAACAAAGGGTACAGGATTAAACTCCCTTGGTGTTCCTGCTTCTGCATATGGCTATCAATTTTCCCAGCATCATTTATTAAAGAGACTGTTTTTTACCTAGTATGTGTTCTTGGCATTCTTGTAAAACTCAGTTGATTATAAGTATGTAAATTTATTTCTGGGATCTCTGATTTCTCCAGTTGGTCCATGTGTCTGTTATTATGCCAGTACCATGCTGTTTTATTACTGTAGCTTTGTAGCATATTTTGAAGTCAGGTGGTATGGTACTCCCAGCTTTATTCATTTTGCTCAGGATTTCTTTGGCTGAGTTGGGTCTTATGTGATTGCATGTGAATATTAGGATAGTTTCTTCTATTTCTGTGAAAAATATCATCGTTCATTTGATAACTATTGCATTAAATCTGTAGATCACCCTGGGTAGCATAGCCATTTTAACAATACTAATTCTTTTAATCCATGGCATAGGATATCTCTCCAGGTATTAGGTCATTAAATATGAAATGTCCGATTTCAAAAGTGTAGTTTATTATATCTCAAATAAGAAGCAGTGCAGTTAATCCAATTATGTGCCTAAACTATTGACACAGTTTTGCAATCTTAACGGTAGCTTGTTTATGCCAGCAGAGAAAAAGCCTGGAGAGCGAGTGGCAATGAAATCACGAAAGGCGTTTTCCACAGCTTGTTGAGAATTGAATATTTTTCCTTACAAGAAATGGTTCAAAGCCTGGAAAAAGTGGTAGTCAGTGGGTGCAATGTCTGGTAAATACAGGGTATGACAGAGAGTTTCCAAGTCCAGCCTCTGTAGTTTGAGCAGCGTTGTTTGTGAGACATGTGGTTGAGCATTGTCAAACAAGAGGATTGGCCTGTCTCTGTTGACCGGTCTCGGCTGCTTAATTGCAAGCATCCTCTTCATTTCATCTAGTTGGTTGCAGTAGACATCTGCTGCAATCGATTAACCAGGTTTCATGAAGCTGTCATGGATAATACCAGTGCTGGACCACCAAACAGATACCATTAGCTATTTTTGGTGAATATTCAGTTTTGGATTGTGTTTTGGAGCACTTCATCTTTATCCAACCATAAGTGCCAAATGCTTATTTTTCATCACACACAGCATAACGTGTAGAAATGGTTCACCTTTGTGTTGTGACAGCAAAGAGATGATGTCTTCTGATACTTGTTTAATTCATGTGAAACCCATCTATCCAGCTTCTTTATTCTTGCCCACTTGTTTCCAATGGTCCAATATTGTTGAAATAGTAACCTCAAACCTTGCTGCTAATTCACACTTAGTTTGAGATGGATTCACTTCCACTATAGCTTTCAGCTCATCATTATCCCCCTTGGTCTCAGGTTGCCCACATGACTCATTTTCAAGATTAAAATCACCAGAATGAAACTTCTCAAACCATTGATGTGGTGTGCATTCATTAGCCACATCCTTCCCAAATGCTTCATTGATATTTCGAGCTGTCTGCACTGCATTGGTTCCATGACAGAACTCATATTAAAAAATAACACGAATTCTTGACATCCATGGTTTCACAAAAATTGCTCTAAAAGATTTTTTTACAAGGTAATCACCAGCCGAACCGTGCATTCGAAAGACTGAGGACATAGTTTCACAATAAAAATAAAACAAAAAGTGTCAAAGTGAAATGTCAGAGATATCAACTGTCAAACTTAGTACTTAAGGAAATCAGACATTTCATACTTAATAGCCTAATATTTGCATCTTCTTCAAATTCTTCCATAAAAGTTTTATAGTTTTTCAGTGTAGAGATTTTTAACCTCCTTGGATAAGTTTATTCCTAGGTATCTTAATTTTTTATAACGATTGTAAATGAAATTTTAAAAAATTTTCCAGATAGTTCACTATTGGTGTGTAGAAATGCTACTCATTTTTATATGCTGATTTTGTATCTGCAACTTTGCTGAATTTGTTTATTAGTACTAACAAAATTTTTGGTGGAGTCCTTCAGAGTTTTCTATGTATAAGGTTATGCCATCTGCAAACAGGGACAATTTGACTTCCTCCTTTCCAATTTGGATGCCTTTTATTTCTTTCTGTTGCCTAATTGTTCTGGCTAGGACTTCCAGTACTATGTTGAGTAGTTGTCTTCTTCTTCATCTTAGAGGAAAAGCTTCCAAGTCTTCAGTATGTGAGCTGTGGCTTTGTCATATGTAGCCTTCATTGTGCTGCGGTACATACCTTCCATATCTAATTTATTGAGAATTTTTATCATGAAGGGATGTTGAATTTTTCAAATGCTTTTTCTGCATTTATTAAAATGATTGTATTTTTTGGTCTTTCTGTTAATGTGATGCATCACATTTATTGATTTGCTTATGTTAACCCATCTGTAAAGGATGAATCCTACCTGATTATATGGAATGATTTTTTCAACGTGCTGTTGGATTCAGTTTACTAGTATCTTTATTGAAAATGTTTGCATATATGTTCTTCTAGCATATTGGCCTATAGTTTTATTTTTGTGTGTGTGTCATTGTCTGATTTTGGAGTCAGAGTAATGCTGACCTTATAGAAGGAATTTAGAAGTATTCCCCCCTTATTTAATTTTTTTTGATAGTTTGAGGAGAATTGGCAATTAGTTTTTTAAATGTTTAGTAGAATTCAACAGCAAAGTCATCAGGTCCTGAGCTTTTCTCTGATGGATGATTTTTTATTAATGATTTAATCTCCTTACTCATTATTGATCTGTTAAAATTTTCTATTTCTTCATAATTTAATCTTGGTAGGTTGTATATGTCCAGGAATTTATTCATTTTTTATGTTATCAAATTTATTGATGTATAGTTATTCATATCAGTCTATTATGATCCTTTGTATTTCTGTGAAATCAGTTGTAATGTCTGCTTTTTCATCTCTGATTTTTTTTGTTTGAGTCTTCTCTTTTTTTTTAGGTACTCTAACTAAAAGTTTGTCAATTTTGTTTATCTTTTTTTAAGAAAAAAAACCTCTTCATTTTGTTGGTTTTTGAATTAAATTTTGTAGTCTCCATTTCATTTATTTCTGCTCTGAATTTTATTTCCTTCTAGCAATTGGGTGTCTAGTTTTTTCTTGTTTTTCTAGTTTTTTAAGTGCATTTTTAGGTTTTTATTAAAAATCTTTCTACTTTTTTGATGTGAGCATGCATTGGTACAAACTTTCCTCTTAACTACTTTTGCTGTGTCTCATAGATTTTGGTATTATCTGTTTCCATTCTCATTTGCCTGAAGGAAATTTTTAATTTCCCTTTAATTTCTTCATTGACCCATTAGTTGTTTAGGAGCAAGTTGTTTGGTTTCTATGTGTTTGTAATGATTTGAAAGTTTTTCTTGTTATTGATTTCTAGTTTTATACCATTGTGGTCAGAAAAGATACTTGTATGATCTCTAGCTTCTTAAAATTATTTAGACTTAGTTGGGGCCTAATGTGATCTATCCTGGAGAATGTTCTGTGTGCACTTGAGGAGAATGTGTATTCTTCAACTGTTGGATGGAATGTTCTGTAGATGTTTGTTGTGTCCATTTGGTCTATGGTACAGTTTAAGTCCGATTTTCTTTGTTGATTTTTTTATCTAGGTAATCTGTCCATTGTTGAACATTGCGTGTTGAGATCCTTTACTCTTATTGTATTAAAGTTTATCTCTCTTGTTAGGTCTAATAATATTTGCTTTCTATATCTGGGTGCTCTGGTGTTGGGTGCATATGCATTTACAGTTGTTATATCCCCCTGTCGAACTGATTCCTTTATCATTATCAATATATAATGACCTGTGTCTCATTTTATAGTTTTTGACTTGAAGTCTACTTTATCTGATACAAATATGGTTAGTCTTGCCTACTTTTCGTTTTTGTTTTCATGGAATACCATTTTCTATACCTTCACTTTCAGTTTATGCTAGGCGGGTATCTTGTTGGCAGCATATTATAGAGTTTTTTATTTATTCATTTAGCCACTCTGTATTTTTTTTTCTTCATTGAAGTATACTTTACATATCATGCCTTTACTCCATTTTAAGTGTACAATTAAATGATTTTCAGTGAATTTACCGAGATATACTGTTAATCACATAAATCAGTTTTAGAGGAATTCCTTTCCCCTATTGAGACCCCTAATTCCGCTTCCCAACTACTTTTCAAGCATGTCCCACCCCTCCACAGTGCCCACCAAGTTGCTCAGACGTGGGTTTACCCCCCTGCCCCCAAATCCCTAGTGATCACTCCCACCATTTGAACACCATAGTGTTAATCAGTCAATACCAGTTTGATGGCGAGTACACTCTGTATTTTTTAATTGGAGAATTTAGTCCGTTTCCATTCAAGTTTATTATTGTTACATAAGAACTTACTCCTGCCACTTTGTTAATTGTTTTCTAGTTGTTTTGTAGATCTGTTGTTCCTTTCTTCCTCTTTCATTGTTTACCTTTGTGGTTTGGTGGTTTCCTGTGGTGCTAAGCTTGGTTTTCCTTCTCATTCTTGCTTGTGAATCTGCTGTAATACCTTTCTTTGTGGTTTCTGTGGGGATAACATAGAGAGTCATATAGTTATAACAGAGTATTGTAAGCTGATGGCATCTTAACTTTGGTTGCATAAAAATGCTTTAGACTTTTTCCCTCCTCTTCATAATTTGTATTTTTGTTGCCTTAATCTACTTCTTTATCTATTTTGGATTCCCTAGCCACTAATTATAGCTGTTGTTATTTTTTATAATTTTGACTTTAACCCTTCATACTAGAGGACTGAGAGGTATTTTGTGTTTGATTTCTGTATTTACCTCTACTGGTGAGTTTTATATTTTCATGTGTTTATTGTAGTAACTATCATCCTTTCATTTCCAGTTGTAGCACTTGCATAGGCAAGGTGGCTAGTGGCTATTTGGCAGCTTCTCCACTATACTGGTCCAACCATTCCCTGGGCAGGGTGTGGTATGTGCATGGGTTTGGATGCTGGAGTCATGGTCACTGCACCAGGCAGTCGATAGTTACAGTGTGGCAGGCACTCATGTGAATATGGTAGAATGATGGCAGGGCCTCAGGGATGGTGAGAGTCAATCAGTTGCTATTGGCTCCCAGGGCAGGAGACACTCTAGTAGTAGGTCTGGTTTCAATATGGTGCCAAGCTGTAACAGCTGAGGTTGTGGGGGTAGAGAATGTTCAAGGTGGGCTCTTAATCTGAGGCAATACAGCTATGCAAACTACTGGATACTCTCTAAACTGGATTTGGGGCCTGTGAGGACTGGGGGATTCTCCTTTAGCAATGATTGCTGGCATTGGTAGCAGCAGTGGGGACCACTGGAGATCCCCAGGTTACCCTTTCCCCATAAGAAGATGACTCCCCTGACTCTGAGCTGATTCTGGTAGAGGAGATGTTGTGGCAACAAGGATGCCTTGCTCCCCTCTGTGTGATGCTATCCTGGGCTTCTGTACTCTGCAGGGATTTCATTACTTCCTTGATGCTCTCCAATGTACTTCCTCAGTCACATGTTTATTTATTGTTTGGGTTCCTTTAGTTGGGGGGACAAGCACCACGTAACTCTAGTCAGCCATCTTGCTGCCATCACTCACACAGGTATTTTTTAATTGTATAATCTCCAGATTGACCTCTTCTTTTATTCCAGGATTACTTAAAAAGACCATTTTACATATATAAGTGAATAAGATTTTTTATTTGTTATTCCTTTATTATTGATTTATAAGTTAATATTATTAAAATTATTGTAATTTGATATTATTCAATGTAGTAGTTAAATATTATTTATATTATTGTTTTGTGACCATATAATATAGCAGGTATGATTTCTGATTTTGTAATTTTTTGAGACTTTATTTTAGGTTTAGGACATAGACATTTTAGGTTTCAGTCATAGCCAACCATTTATGAATGTTCTATATGTGTCCTTTATTATTTAGTGTGCTATCTCTGTAGAGCAGAATATCATCTATTTATGCCTATTTAATCTAATATGTACTACATAAAAAAAATTGTTCATTGGGTTTCAAATATTTATTCTAGGCAGTCTTGTGCTAAAGCCAGCTCTAACTGACTCAGAGCTACTGGTTAAATAATCAGAAATTTTATGAGCTTGCTTTTAAACTATTTATACCTTCAAATCAATATGGTGAGGTGTTTACACAACAGAAATTGGCAAATACAACAAAGGAGGCTTTTTTTTTTTTTTTTTTTAGGAAGAGTTGGTTTATTGGCATACCACTGCTAGCCCTACTGATTTTTAATTATGTTTAAATTTCTGGAAAATATGTTGAAATCTTTCCTAACTTCTTTTTTCTCTATATAATTTAAAGTTATATCATAGGCCTATGAATGTTCATAACTATGATAACTTGTTAAAGAGTTTTAACTTCTATCCATGTACACTATCTGTTGTGTTACTTAGTACTTCTAACTTCAATTCTATTTTTTGTTATTACTATTACTACACTTATATTTACTTAGCATATATTTTTCTGTTTTTTAATTTCCAAGCTTTCAGTATTTAATTTTTGTTTCATTTCTTATAAAGAGATTTTAAAATTTACCTCTCTGTTTCAATTTAAACCAATGTTAATATCTGTCTTTTAGTAAACAAATATAATTTTATCACACATTTATAGATATGGATGAATGATTACTGGTGTGTTTAGATTTCCTACTGCCACACTGAGATATATATATATATATATATATATATATATATATATATATATGTATGTATGTATCTGTGATTTCTGTGGGATTTTTCTTTCTTTTTTTCTGCCTGCCCCCATTACCACCATCTTCTGTTAGATCGCTCAAATTATCTTTGCTTTGTTTTCCTTTTTTCAGTTCAGAAATTATACATATCTGGCTTGTTTTTTTATTTTTCCTACACAGTTAAATTTTCTCTTGATTTTTGTAATAAATCAGCATGAATATCTTTCAAATCCCCCTAATAAAATAATCATCATAGTATGAGTTTACTTATTCTTCCTTTTCCTATATCATTTCCCGCATGGAGATTATCCACAATTTTCCTTCTACATTGCTCTTTAGGAAATTTCATGGTTAAATCAGTAGTTGCCTAGCATTGGGGTTGAGGATGGAGTGACTATACAGGGGTATGAGGGAGTTTTTTTGTGATTATAAATATATTCTATATCTTGGTTGTGGTGGTAATTTCATGAGTCTACACAATTGTCAAAATTCCATACTGTATTCTTAAAACAAGTGTATTTAATTATCTTGAAATTGAACCTCCATGAAGTTAATTTAAAAGTGTGGTCAAGGATGTCAGAGAGAGTAAGAAATAAAACTAACAGAATGCAGAGAGGGCCCATTAGTTGTTACACCTCATGACATTATAATGTCATTGTGTTTTCCAGAAATACTTGGCAGTGTGAAATTTGAAAATGACAAAATGAATATAGCAAATAGATGAAATGTGTAGGAGACAGTGTGTGGGCTATTAATATTTAAGACAGTATTATGGTAACTGAGAGGGACACCTGCTGGGTAGAGAGGCAAGTGCAGCTAGTGAGCTGATAGCTGTGAAAATGAAAACAACGTAATTATAAACAAATGAAAAATCAAATCCAACAAACCTTAATATGCGCTTATTATGTACCTAGCATCTTTTAGGTGTTAGAGATATAGTAATGAAGAAGATAAACAAGAATTTCTGACCACAAGAATTTCAGAGTTTTACAAAATGAATGAATGATATAAAAATATACTTTAAAAACATTGTCATTAATTATTTAGACCCAAGTATAAATGTTACTTGTTTTATGCTCTATTCTTTTTTATATCCCACATCTTTTCTGGATTACTTTTTTATTTTCCTAGAGTGTATTTTCACATAATTATTTCACCGATATTCTGTTAGTCTTCTACTTTCTAAGGTCTCGTGAAATAATATGTTTTGCCCTCCTTCTCAAATACTAATAGCTTTCTGGGTTCAAACTCATTTTCCCTTAGAACTTTGAAGATGAGTTCTATTGTCTTGTAAGTACCATGATCAGGCCATTCTGATTCTTACTCTTAAATAAGACATGCTATTAGCATGTTTTTCTTTATTCTGGAATTAGGAAATTTAATTTAAAAGTGATATGTTTTTAATTTATCATTTTTATGTACCTTCAATATAAAACTTGTGCTTTTCTTCAGCTCTGTTAAATTTTCTTTGATGATTTTTTTTTATTATTTCATTCTCTCTATATTCTTTGCTCTTCTGGAACTCCTTTTGGATACTGTGTCTCTATTTTTATTTGTCTCTTTCTAGAACTCCTTTTGGATATTAGAATTTATAGACCTATCTCACAATTTTAAACTTTTTGTCCTTTTGTACTATGGTTCAGGAGAATTTTTTCACCCTTAGTAAGTTTTGAATGAAATGCTTTTGGAAATTGGCTGGAGGAACAGATATTAATTAATTGTTTCTGGACAATAGGTTAAATATCATATCTGTGCTGTCCTGAGGAAGCTGTTTATCCTTCCTGCCTTAGAAAATTATACTAGCTAGGATTTTTCAAGATCACTTAAACAAAACATTTTTCAAAAACATTTGCACCAAATGACCAAAAAAGCACATGAATGTATTGCTACATAGAACTATGATCAGAGAGTGGTAAGAACATTTATTAATAATGTATATGCCTACCAGCTTCATGAATGCATCTTTCTTGTGTATCTTAGATGATAAACTACCTGAAGTATTTCTATATTTATTTTATATAACACCATCTATTTAATTAATGCTTTTTGAGTAGTGATAGCAACTAAGGTGTCCAAATCTTACTGCTACCTCTGTCCTTGGCAGTTCAGATGGCATTTAATTGGATTATGGTTTGCTTTGGAAGCATTTCAGTATAATTAAGCAATTTGTCTTATTTTAAACATTCCCAAGAACTTAAAGTCGTTTCATTTAAAAAATATATGTGTATTACACACCTTGTATGAAATGGTATTTTTTAAAAGATGAAACATCTTATCTAATCATTTATTTTTGTTTTGATAAACTGTGAGATTTATATACCCTATAATATGTCATATGGCTTTATAAGAGAATTAAATACCAACATCAGTTATTATATTTGTATGAATTAATTTTTAAAAATCACAGTAGTAACCTACATTAACATAATTTATATTTGGGTTTATTTAACCTTAATGTTGAACACAGATTGTGTTTGAGGAAACTTCTTATTTGAAAATTTCATATTGGTGTTAACTGAAAACAGCTTTAAAGAATTAACTGAAAAAAATACCAGTACAGTTATTCGCAGGAAGATTGGAGATATTTAAAGATGTCTGTTTCACAGCTGTACTCCAATTAGGACTGATTTACAAGATCTATAGGGGTCAAGAATCAGCAAACCATCTGTTTTTCAAAACATACTATTTATTTATTACAGCAGGTGGTTGGTGAGTCAAATCCATCAACTACCTGTTTTTAAAAATAAGGTTGTATTGGAACACACATTCATTTATGCGTTGTCTGTAGCTGCTTTCACACTATAATGGCTGAATTAAGTAGATTAAGTAGTTGCAACAAAGATTACAGGATTTGCAATGCCTAAAATATTTATTATCTTGCCCCTTACAGGAAGTATTTAGCAATTTCTGCTTTTTACAACGGTAACGGTTTTGTACACTTACTGACCATCACTTTCACATTGTTAGGAAAATGACTCACTGTTCTCTGCAAACACACTACCCTTATTTGCATATGTCTTTGCTCATAGGTGCTGTTTTTTTCGTTTTACTCATGCCTAAAATGTATCCATTTTTTCGAGGTATGATTCAAGTAACACTTCCTCCATGAAGCCTTGTAATAAAGAAATGAAGTTCAGTTTCCCACACAGAATTCTCCATTGCTCCCTTACATCCTTGCATATACTCTAACATCCCTTGCCCATCTCTTGCTTGTACTTGCTTGCCATACACACAACAGGTTTAAATCCAATTCTCTCCCTACCCCAGGCTGTTTATACCTTGCAGCTTACTGTGTCTGGAGAAAACACATGCAAGCATACTGATGAATCTCACTCTGTGACCCTACAGGACCATGATATTTGAATAGGCCAGGCTCTCATACTGCACTTACATCTATTCCTTCTCCCAGTTACCTCTCCCAGCTACTCCAGAAAGTATAAGGGGTAAGCCTTGCTGGCATCCATGTGGTGGTAATTCTGCAGGCTTACAGAATGCAATAGCTATGGGGGCATGGTTTCTTCCACCTTGATTTCAAAGGATTTTGCGGACCACTTGGGGCCCAGGCAGAGATTTGTTGTGGGACAGAGCCACCACAAAAACCTCCCACTAGGGCATTGGTTAGTGGAGCCATGGAAGTGGAGTTGTCACCAAAACCCGAGAATGGTAGAGCTACTAGTGTGTAGCTCTAACCTAGAAAAGGTGCAGGCATGAGACTCCAACCCAAAAAAGCTGCAGTGTGAGCTGAGACTAGCAAAGCCATGGGGAAGGGGGTGCCTGAAGCTTTGGGGGCCCAACAATCGCAGTGGGCCCAGGATTCGGAACATGGAGTGTTCGTTCCGAAACGAGATTATTCTCCAGTTTTACGATTTAATGTTGTTTATACCCTGTTGGGTTTTGGACTTATCTGGGACGTGGTCCCCCTCTTTTCTCGCCTATTCCCCTCTTTTGGGATGAGAATGTCTATCCTATGCCTGTCTCACCATTGCATTTCAGAAGTAGATAACTTGTTTTGATTTCATAAGCTTATGGCTGTGGGGAATTTGCCTTGGGATTAATTGTGTTTTAAGCCTCACCCATATCTGACTTAAAGGAGACTCTGGACTTTGGACTTTTGAGCTAATGCTGGACCTATTAGGATGGAATGAATGTATTTTGCATTGTGTGAAGGACATGAATTTTGGGGAGCCAGGGGTGGAATGCTATAGTTTGAACCTCCCCACCAAAAGTCAGGTGAAATTTAATTGCCATTCTGACAGTGTTGAGAGGTGATTCGGCATCTCTTTAGGGACCTTCATTAGGCAGAGCCCTCATGAGGGGACTAATGCAGTTATTGAGGGAACGATTTAGTTATGGTGTGAATGGGCTCCTGATAAAAGGGTGAGTTTGCTTCAATTTCCTCTCTGTCTCCTATGCTTGCTTCTGCCTTCTGCCAGTCTGCCATGGGATGACCATTGCCAAATGTCACTGCCATGCTCTTGGACTTTTCAGTCTCTAGAACAGTGAGCCAAATAAACTTGGGATCCTTATAAATTACCCAGCCTATGGTATTCTGTTACAGCAGCAGATAATGGGCTAAGATGGTGATGAAAGCTATACTTCTTTTCAGCTACACTGGCTTCTGTTATCACTATTTTGTTAGAAGTTTTGGAGGACATTTCCTACTGCATTCCTCCATGTTTATCAACCATAATTTATTGTGGGGCCTCCTGGCTACAGCACTTAGTCATCTTTTACATACCAGCAGAAGGTAGTTGAGCAGGACAGTAAAAGTCCATTATGACAGTGTGGAGCCTCACTGCTGCAAGAGCTCAGGAGTAAAATCTCCATTGTTTACTTAAGTGTTTCCTTAGTAGGAATTATATCACCCTTAGCATTAGTCAACCCTAAGTCAATAAATGCTATTTTTTGAATAATATGGAGTTTGGGATACCACAACTAAAAAAGATATAGAGAATTTAGAGGAGGATTTGGATGTAATTGCAAAGATAATTATGAAGTTTTGTAAAAACATTTGAAGGATTGCAATAATATAGACAAAGGGATTAATCATAAAATGAGATGAAGAAGGGGGGTGTGCTTCAAATAAACCAAGCAATGGGTGATTTAGATCATATTTAAAAGGAGGATTAGATTAATATGTTTTCGTGGAAAAAAGGTATTCCTATTCCTATTGGATATGCCCTTAAAATATCTTGTTTAATATGTAGATAAGTGCTAATGGTTGTCTTTTTAAGAGTTATACTCATGTATTTTGAAGTAATCATTTTTATAGTTCAGAAACATCTCAAAAGTATAACAGTTTATTTGAGTTTATGAAAATTTCTGTGAATACTTAGGTTAAGGGATGTGGCAGGTTTTGATTTTTTTATGAGGGAGGTTAACAAATAAATACTTTTTTTTAAAGGGCAGAAAAAATAATTATTTATATTTCTATATATTTTGTTTATAAATTGTTTTAATGACATAAAACTTGAATATGGGAATGTATAATCTTCACATTCTTCAGCTGATTTGATGAGAGAAAATAAAGTTTTGTTACTTATGAAATTTCCCCCACCCCCTTTTTTTGAGACAGAATCTCACTCTGTTGCTCTGGTTAGAGTTCTGTGGTGTCAGCCTAGCTCACAGCAACCGCAGACTCCTGGACTCAAGCAATTCTCCTGCCTCAGCCTCCCGAGTATCAGGGACTATATGCATGCCACCACACCCAGCTAATTTTTATATTTTCAGTAGAGATGGGGTCTCACTCTTTGCTCAGGCTGATCTCAAACTCTTGACCTCAAGTGATCCTCCCGCCTTGGCCTTCCAGAGTGCTACCATTATAGGCATAAGCCACCACACCCAGCCTGAAATTTTCAAATGATGTTTCAGTTAACAATGATTTATCTCAAAGACTGGCAATATCTATTCAATGTCTGTAGAAGTAACCACTGCTGTTGTAAATTAGATTGACATCCAATGGTTACATGAATCCATGTATTTGGTTGCTTTTACTTTTCACTAATATGGCTCTAGAATTTGTCTATTCAGGGACATAATGTAATAAGAAGAGTTTGGCCTTTGTAATCAACAGCCTTGGTCTCAAATCCTGGCTGTCATATAGTTGCTGTGGGGCCAGGGCCGCTTATTGAAATGCTGCTAACCTTCCCCACTGAATTATTGTGAGGATTAAATGTGATGCATGTATTAAGTAACTAATAGAGTTCCCATTGCATATATTAAGTAACTAATAGAGTGCCCATTAAAAACATAGATGCTCATTGAATATGAATTCCCTCCTTTTCTTTCCCCTACTAGTGCAGTTGTGTTTTTAACGGACCACCCTTTATCCTGAATTGTGTTGTAGGAGGTATCGTGGATGGATGGCTGCTGGAAGCCCACTGCCATAACCAGCTCTTCTTCAATACTTAAAGACTTACCCTGGCATTGAGTAATGAGAATTTCGGTAAGAAAAATACAGATGAAAATAGCATATGGGCTTTTCTTAAAGGGTCGTTTGAATCTCAGATACTTCATAGTACATTGTATGGTTATTCTGTAAAGATCTTGGGCTGTCACAGCTGTCTGCCACATCTGGATTGTTCATTTTTATTTTGAAAATATATAAAATAGGTTTTCAAAAACTCTATTAACAATCTTGTTATACTTTTCATGTCATTGTAAACATATCATTTCACTTGTCCCGCTCTATTTTGTTCTTTAAATGTCTGTGTACTCGTAAATTGTGTAGTCTTGGAGGGCGGGGTCCGGATATCATTTGTCTCTTTAGTGTGGACTAAATGAAACACAGACTCTCAGTGATTCAGGTGGCAGTTACGCTGCTTTCTGAAACTAGAAACGCTTTGACAGCACAAAAGAGGTAGGCAAAAGTATCAAGACTCTGGAAAGTTCTAAGATAAACGATTTTCCTATATTACCAAGAAAAATTATTATATGGTAGCCCTCAAGATAGAACAGAATATATTTAGCTAGTTTCATTTTTAACCAGTTTTTCCCCAAATGCTATTAATATGTAATTAATTTTCATATATTTACAGGAATTACTATAACTAGTGAATCTATGTTATTAATGGGTGTTATTCATCTGTGCTGCATAAAAAATGTTGACCAATTAAAAAGGAGAGAAGGATGAAGGGAAGGTCAAAGATTATATAGAAAATTAAGCGGTGACATTATTATATATGTAAATTATTAAATATGTACACTTTGTTAAATTATTGTCATTGGCATACATCTGGAGAAATACCTATTAAAGAATTTTGTACGTAAGAGTTGGAGATAGGAGAGAAAGCAAAAAATAAATAAATTCTACTTTAATTATTTTTGGTAAGGAGCATTAATTGTGAAATTATGATAAATTTACATTTGGGGACCTAAAATATGATACAATGTTATTTTAAACTTTTCCAACTAAAAAAAATTAACCATTTTGTCTATGATTATATTTTTCAGAAACCATATTTGAGAAGTACTTCCATCCAGTGCTACTTGTGTTTACTTCTAAATAGTCATTTTTTAACAGAGGCTGGCATTCATGTCTTCATTTTGGGGTAATTTTATCTTTAGGCATAGATACCATCCTGTTAATGGACATGATGATTGTCCTTGAATATCTTCACTATTAAATTGGTTTATGTTCAGTTTATTTATGTTGCTGGGTATTCAGTGTTTGGGATATGATAGAGGGCAGATTGTGAAGATTCAGAGGAGGTTTGGTAAACACTAAACTGAATATTTCTATATTCTGGTAATATTCTAAATGAGCATTATACCTGCCAAATAAATTTGGCCCCTTGATTACAAACTAAACTTGATACCCTGCGTGCTTTTCACAGCAGTACAAATTAGCTATTTAGGATTTGCTAATATGACTTTTTTATCCGTCCCTGACTTTTCCTATCTTTTATCCCTATTCTAGTTCATTTCTTTCTTCATTTAAGCCTTTTCTTTTTCCTTCTAATAAACATTCATATTTTTCCATGCCTATTAACTTTTTTCTTCTCTCTTAGATGCAACTAATACACCCAGTTGGCCCAAAGCACCCAACCTATAGTTACATAATCTGACTCCCAGTTCAGTTTTACTCTGCTAATGGCTTCATAGTATTGGGAACCATAGATTTGTGCAGGTAAATCTTCATCATAAGACAGATTAGTGTTGCCTATCATGTTTCTGTGCAAAATCCATCAGGGAGTGACTATTTTTTCCTGATACTCTAAGAATCATTCTGTAATCACTTGGTCAGTGTAAGTGTCTTTTGTCTGAATATTAAATTTTGAATTTTACCAAAGTAAGTAAGTATGTGATATCAGCCTAGATTGGGCTAAAGTCTGAACTGTTCATGAAGAAAGTTGTTTACACTGCAGTAATAGTGTGGACAGCATGGAAGGGGCATGTTTAACAAACTGTAAAGAACATTTACTACCAAAACCAGTACATAAAAATTATTACTTGTTTTAGGAATTTTATCTATTAGACTTAAAAGTCTGATGGAACCTCTACTTAAAGAAAGCTGGTAATTCACCCAAAAATGTTTATTGAGCACTGTTTTTATTTCATTGTGAAATAAAACATAAAATTGTAAAATAAAATGGGTTTATTTTAGATTATTTATGAATTAAGCCTCCAATTAGGCTTTTCGCTAATCTATGGTTAGATTAGAGAAAGCTGTCTGTCCTAAAGCGTTATGGTTATACTATATTTTTAACATTTATGTTTAGGTACACGGCCGTTGAATATATAGGGGCAACGATAACATAGATCTTTTCACTAGTCAGAAAAAAAAATTATTGATTGTCTCTTTTGCTTATGGTATTCATCAAGACGATATTACACTCATTCAAAATGCTTTGCTCTCTGGTTCTTCTTTCAGATATATCAGTGCAAGTCTTCCTAAAACAGAGGCCAACTGGCAGCATGTCATAAGTGATCTGAAAAGAATTGAAGATCTTATTCAAGTGAGTGCTCATTTTCCACAAAGTAGCCAGTATAATTGCCATAGAGTATGTCTGTCTCTGTGCTTTTTCTGTCAGTCTTAATGAAATCTCACTTAGAACAATAATATTTTTGTAGACATTTATGAACCTTGTAAACCCTCAAAGGAAATACTTTTTCCTTATTGCTTTAAGATTCTAATTATCTTTAAAACTTAATTTATAAGTGGCCCACCCTGAAGAATTCTAGTCTGCACAGGTCAGAGAGTCTCTTCCTCTATCTAGAGAAACCAGGGAGCTTGGTGGGACCTGCAGGGTGAATGGTTTAACCCAGGGAAGAGTTCTCTTGCCTGTGGACTGGAGACCCTCTGCTCCCACCTAGCGTTACCAGGTGGCCTGATAGAAATGGCAATGGTAGGAGAGCAGAACCCCCACTCTAAAACAGTGGCCTGGAGAGGTACACTTCTTCCTGGGGACCAGAATCTCCCATCCTCTACCTAGAGAAACCAGGTGTCCTGGCCCGGAGAAGTGCTGCCTGCCCCAGTAGGTGACACCAAAGGGATCAGTGGGAGCCACAAGGGCACCAAGCATACCAAACAAGCGCCACAAAAGTTCTAAAAACTAAAAAAGTTAATTTTCAAAAGGTTGCCTACTATATGACTCCATTTATATAATATTCATGAAATGACAAAATTATAGGAATGAAGAACAGAGAAGTGGTTGCCAGAGGTGAGATAGATTGGGTGGTGATGGAGGTGGTATTTGGGTAGGAAGGTGCATTTGGCTATAAAAGAACAGAAGGGGAATCCTTGTGGTGATGGAACTATTAATATTTTATATTTTAACTGTGGTGGTGGTGGTTATGCAAATCTACACGTGATGAAATTGCATAAAGCTTGATGTGCCCTCAGGTACACACGTACTAATGCACATAAAACCGCTGAAATCTGAACAAGGTGGTGGATTATGTTAATGTCAATTTCCTGGTTGTTACATTGTACTATGATTATGCAAGATGTTACCATTGTGGGAAACTTGGCAAAGAATACCCAGGATCTCTCTGTATTTTTCTTTAACAATTTCAAATGAACCTAAAATCATCTCAGAATAAAAAATTTAATTTAAATAGCCTCATTTAATGTTTGCAGCAGGTTGTTCTCATTGTGTGTATATCTAAAGCAGGGCACAGTTTTTCATATTATCTAATTTTGTTTCCTTTCAGTCTATACATATTGATGCTACTTTGTATACTGAAAGTGATGTTCATGTGAGTATAGTACTTTTTATAAATTGTTCTTTTGCTAGTTTTCAAAAGTTTAAGAAGTATATTTTCATAACTTAACTAAAATATGTATAGTTTTTAAATCTAACTGTTGGTGTGTTCCTATAATATAATGTCAATGAATTATATAAGTGTTTGTTGAGGTTGTAGGACAGAGAGCTACATAAATGCTATTTTTGTTATGGTGCCAAATCACAATTTAAAAAAGCTTTCTCTATCAATGTCAAGCAAAATACATCATACCTTTTTGTGATGCAGTTAGATCATGATGCAATTAGATGCAACTAATCAGGTCAACTGATTCTATTTAAAAGGATCTAACATATTAGTTATTTCCGGTGCTGTAATGTATCACCATCTCCAGTTATATTTTCTATAAGTTGCTTAAAGGCATCCATGTTCTCCATATTTCATGGATATCTGTGTTTGTCAGAAAAAGACACTAATGATTCTCTACATGGGAAAAGAAATAAAATCGATAAAACATCACAATTCAAAAATGATCTTGAACTTTTTTTTATTATTTCAGCATATTATGGGGGTACAAATGTTTAGGTTACGTGTGTTGCCTTCCCCCACTTCCCCCCCCAGAGTCAGAGCTTCAAGCGTGTCCATCCCCCAGATGGTGCGCATCGCACTCATTGTTAGTACATTGACAGTTCTTGAGATCTGTAGGATTTCATTTGGTCTGGATTGTTACTAAAACCAATAACGGATCTCTAACTTCACCTCATAGAAAACAAACCCTATGTCCTCTCTCTGTTATTTCTCAATGAGAATTTGTCTGACATAGGTAACTTTCTAAGCATTGGGAAGAAGTCATATCCAGAAACTAAAAAAAAAAAAAAAAAAAAACAACAAATATTCATCAACCACTTGGGTAGTGCTTCTGCACATAGAAATTGTTCCCTCTCTGCTTCGGCATGTTTTCCATTTTCTTTGCATTTTTTTCAGAGCCAAAAGCAGTCAATTAACCACCAACATTCAGCATCCTGAGATTGCTTTTTTGCAAGCAGATAACCTTATAAACTCACGGTTGTAGAATGAACCAGAGATTGAAATTTAGATTTAAACACTGACTCAAACACTTTCTACTTGTGTTATCTTAGAAATCGCTAAACATTTCTGAACCTCGGTTTTATTATTGCTAGCACGGTGACAGCATTTACCTTTCAATCTGAAGCAGCTGCCGTGGGGGGCAAGGACTATGGCCAGTGTCCGGCACATGAGCATGTTCCTTCACTTCTGTATCCATTCAGTAAGCACTTGTTAAGTGCCGGCAGGGTCCCAGGCACTGTGCATTGGGGACACAAAGTCAAACAAGTCATGGTCAGATCCCCAGATGTTCATTAAGTGTTCACTGTCTTTGGAACTTAGTGGGGTGTTAAAGTAACTGTTGTGGAAAATGTATTTTTGTGGTGGCTGAGAGATCCCTTTGTGATTTGGCCAGGTTGTGAGTAGACACTACTCCGGCTTTGATTTTTCTAATACATTTCTTGGAATCACTTTTCCCTCTGGAACTTTAGAACTTGCAGGAATAATATGATTAGCAGCTACCACTGTGCAAAATGTTAACAATACAATCTCATTCTAAAAATTCTTACAAATGCACTATCTGTACTGATGTCTTAAGTGTCTGGGGCCAATATTATCCCCCTTTCCACAGGAGAAATGTGCTCGGTGAGAAAAAGTGACCCACTATTTCCAGATTTTCTAGTTTTATGTCTTTTCATCTGCACAGTATTGCCTTCCTTCCTGATTGTGTTTTGTTGGTTTGTTTTAGTTTTGATTTTGAAGCTAAATGAAAAAAAATATTAAGTTGTTTCCTTTCTAAAATTTCTTAATGCTATTGTGCACCTTTATGAAATATTTGGATTGACTTTTAAAAAATCACAATTACATCAATGTGAAAATGAGTAATGAGAAAATGATTGTTTTTCCAAAATTGTTCTTTGTTAACTCTTATTTTCAGCCTAATTGCAAAGTAACAGCAATGAAGTGCTTTCTCCTGGAGTTACAAGTTATTTCGCACGAGTCCGGAAGTGTGACCGTTCATGAAACGGTAGAAAACCTTATCATCCTAGCGAACAGCAGTTTGTCTTCTAATGGGGTGAGTTGTGCAACAGTCGGACAGAGCCGCATCTAATGTTTCTGGCTTGCTTTGGAGCACTCATTCATGGACAAGCAGATATCCTAAGAGGCAGTCAGGAGAGAGAGTTCAGTTCTAGTGGAGTGCCATTTGAAAGTGGCGTCATCTCTGGCATGCACACAGTCCTAAACTGTTCATTGATTTATTCAGTAAACAAACATTAACAGAATAATGCCAGGCAGTGTGCTTCAGTGCTAGAGTGATAGCTGTGAGCCAAACAGGTCACTGATCTTAAGGTGTTTACATCAGGTACAGTGGACAGACATTTAATCTAATTATATAATTAAGTGTGTAACATCAATAATAGTAACTCACATCTGTTGGGCTATCACTGTGTGCCAGACACTGTTCTCTGAGATTTGAATTGATAATTCATTTAATCCTCTCAAGAAATCTGTGAGATAGTTATCCTTATTTCTATTTAAAGGTTGAAAAAATTGGAGTCCTGAGAAATTGAATCACTTTCTCCAATTCATGCAGCTAGTAAAATGGGTAGCCACTATGTTTACCCAGGCAGTCTCACTGCAGAGTCTGTCCTCATACCCCCTGACAAGATAAATGCTGAAAAATGATCACAATAAAAATAATAGTAATTTGATTATAATCCACAACATCCCAGGCAACACGAGCAGTAGAAAGTTCCAGGAAAACAAGTCCTAGGGGCTCCCATGGTAGGCTGGAAGGCCAGCTGTGCAAAAGCCCTGACATGCAAAGAATTACAGCTTTCATGGCAAAACACATGTGGCCAAAGCAGGGTGGAGAGAAAACAGTTTTATAAACAAAGAACGACTTAATAAAATTAGTTCTTTTGATGAATACTGTATAGCCCTTCAGGATACAGTAGGAAAAAACCACCCACAATCCTTGCTCTTGAGAGGGGAGGAAACAGAAATAAGCCAATCTTATCAGCAAATGAATAATTAATTCGTTATTTATTAAGTCCAGTGGTGAGAAATTAGGCAGGTAAGGGGGACTGAAACTCTAGGACAAGAGAAAGTTTAACTAATAAACTGACATTTGACAAAGATGTGAGGACACGAACCTCTTAAGGGTACCCAGCGAAGCATGTTCAGGCAGAGGCAACTGAGAGCGTGAAGACCCTGAGCTCGTGTGGCTGGACTCCTTGACTTCTCCCTAAAAATGCCAGTCTGCTTCGGATCTTGGCCTAAATGTCACCTTTCAGTGATGTGACTGATTTACAATTGTGATGTCTTCCCCACTTGACACTTCCTGTCCGCTTCTCTACATGTCCCACTGTCTGGCATACTATATATTTTACATAATGGGCATTGTTTGTTTCTTGCTAGTAGAGTGTCATCTTCAAAGGGGCAGGTGTTTCTGTTTTTTTCAGTGCTGTATCCCAATTTCCAGAACAATGCCTCGCATATCCTAAATACTTGATATATATATGAAATGGATTTAATTAATGTTCATGATACTCTTGTGATATTATTTCCATCTCATTGATAAAAAGAGTGAGCCATGCATCAAATAACTCATGGCAATATCAAATATGCCTGTTGAAAGTCACCCTTATCATGACATAGTGAGACATATGTATGGAAATGAGTGGGCAGAACTGCACAGTCAGAAGACCTGGATGTGAAGCATTTCAGTTGGTTATGTCAAGTGAGATGAGTCATTTAATATTTCTCCCTCACTATCTGACATGATTATTTTCAGGATCAAATAGGATGGCATTATCTGGAATATGACAGTGCTTGGCATGGAGAATGTGCTTCACAAATATTGGTGAATCTGAATTCCAAATGCTTAATGGATGTAAAATCTAATTTTGATTTTTGCTGGCACAGCCTTCATGGTTCAGATGATCTCTAAAAAGTTGATTCATGATTGCTACATTTGGAATATTTCAGTTATCCATGACACTGTGTTTCAATTACAGCAATTTGTGATCCCCCCCCAAATGGTTAAATCTAACCAAAGGTTGGGTAATTACTATGTGCAAGGCTCTATGCTAAATACTAGCGAAACAAAAATATATGGCTTTGCCTTCCTGAAAGACAGCTTAGAGAATAGTAGTATAAAAAAGGTAAAACTCCGTAATATGACTGTAATACACGAGGTACTGTGAACGAGGTCTAAACAAGGGGTGCTGAGATACAGAGATGGGACTTTCAGCCCAGCCCTGGGAGCGCGGGGGGTCAGAGTAGCCTTCCTGAAGGGGGCAGCCCCTGCATAATCTTAAGTGTGAGTAGCAGCAGCTAAAATAGGAAGAATGTCACAGAGGGAAAAGCAAAGGAAGAGAGGCATCTGATAGCAGGCTTTGCATGGTAAGGAAAGGCAGGGGCTCTCTCACGGTTCCTAGGGCATGACATTGAGATAGCCGGGAATGGTGAAAGAAATAGATAAGGAACATCTCATTGAGGGTCTGTGTGCCATGAAGGAGGCACTTACTTTAATCTAGAGGTAGATAAGAAACTATTGAAGGGCTCTAAGCAAGAATTCCATGGTCTGATGGACATGGCTTGTTTTTTTCAATGTCCTTAATCCATTATAGGAAAAATCAACCCATATCAAATCTCCCAGTTCTTTCTAACATAATATTAATTTGCCAAAATTTTCATGTGATACTCTCATAAAAGAAGTGTAGTAGACTTGCCAATCTAATCCTTTCTTTTTATTTTGCAGAATGTGACAGAATCTGGATGCAAAGAATGTGAGGAACTGGAGGAAAAAAATATTAAAGAATTTTTGCAGAGTTTCGTACATATTGTACAAATGTTCATCAACCCTTCTTGATTGTAATTGATCCTTTTCAGTGTTTCTATTATTAACAGACACCTTCCTGCTGCTTAGAGGCAAGAAAACACTCTGCATCTCCAATGTGCTGCCTAAACAAGCTTTTTGAGCAAGAAGATGATCAGGATTTTGGATCAGATGAATTCTTAGCCATGAAGGCAGAAAAATGTCACTGAATAACATAATTGACTATGAACCTCTCTCAGACTTACTTTGCTCATTTTTTTAATTTATTATTGAAATTGTACATATTTGTAACATAATATAAAATGTTGAATAAATGCGTGTACATGTTTTATCATTTGAAGTTGCATTCATATTTCACCTGTTATAGGAAAATGGGGGGCATTTGTTTAAGGGATAATAGTCAAATTATGTAACAAGTGGTGGGGCCAGGTGCCAAAGGTACAGGTTAACAGCTATGCTGGTGTGGTTCTGTCAGGATGGAGCCACTGACTAGCAGTCCTCATTCACTTCTTCATTAGGTGTAGCACCCAGAAAACGAATTGGCTACCAACAAGAAAAACAGGAACTATGTGTGAATCCTGTGCTTCACTCTGTAATTTAGTCATGGATAGATAAAGCACCTGTTATGAAAGAAGGAAATTGCAATACCTGACATATGATGTGCACCTGCAAATCATAGATGGTGGTGGCAGCAATAATCAACCTCACTGGATGGGTAGAATGGTGTATACAAAACTAATGGTGATGATGTATATATTTCATCCTTTCCCAAGTACAGGTATTGCATTTTCACATTCCCTTTGCCATATTTGTAGAAGGAAAAAAAAAAACCATGATTTGTTGCAGCCAATGTTATCTGACATAAAATAACTGTTTATAATTTTTTTTTGCACTACGCTGTCTAAAATTAGCAAGCTCTCTTCTAATGGAACTATGAATAGATGAAATATTCTTATTTCATTATGGATTTCTTTTACCATGATTCATTCCTGTTAGTCTTCACTGAATGACTGTGGCATAGGAAATGGTCTCCTAAAAATTCTGTTTGTCTCCATCCCACACAACACAAACTGGTTCTCTCTTAAAATAATTTTATAATCCAGTGCCCCATCCATGTATCTCATTCCTTTAGTCAAACTGTGCTTATAAATATCTTTCAAGATTGTTTTGGAGAAATCTGTGTCCTATTTGACTTTTAAGGAGTCAGCTGTTGGCCCTTAGCTTGTTTTCTAATCTCAGTCCAAACAAATAGTATTTGGCAACCACACTTTAAAGTTTATGGGTTGGGATTGTGGTAAGTGTTTTGTTTTTTTTTGTTTGTTTGTTTTAATTTCATTTAAGATGGAATTGTTTTTAAATCTACCTTTTATTTTGGTTTTGTTTTTCTAGATTTTTATTGATGGAGAGTAGGAAAAATTCACCACTTTTAACTCTAAGTTTCCAATCCAATCCTTAGACAAAGGTTAGTTCCTTTGCAGTATTTGTTGGAATAGGGGAAAAAATCATAATGCCAGGCACTTTACAAATAATACTTTATAGTGACTAATAGTTCATTGTGGCTATATAAGCACACCAATGGGTTTAAAATTTGAAATTTTCCAGAGCTTAAATTTAGAATTCTTCTCATATTAGTTACTTAATATGGATCACTTCTCTTGATCTTAAGAAACTCAGGCATATAGATCTGCAACTTCTTGAAAATACTTAGTTAACTGAAGAAATAAAATAATCATGTAAAACAATGCATATTTGTTTTTCATGCTTGTACTCTTACCTAACTCAGTCTTTTGTTTGTGTTTTAAACTCTAACCATCTTGAACTGACTTCCTTAATTAACCAGTCCAATGTCATTTTCCTAGAGAATACTGTGTCTATGCCTCACCTACAGCTCTAAATGCTTAAAATATTTGCCATATATTACATATAATAAAGCACCAAACCATATGCCTAGAAACTCAAAGAGTAAAGGTAAGCCTAATAAAAATTAGGTTTCCAACAAAGTCATATTGATGAATTAGTTTATTGCCTCTTCTTAATTTTAGGAAAGAAAAAGATAAATGAGAGAATATTATCTCTACTTTCTCCTTAGCAGTGAACAAAAAGGGCTGGAAGGCAGAGGACATAGAAATGCAAAGAGAACCAATATATTATATTAATATAATTTTTGAGCCCAGAGAATTTACAAAACCAATCACAAGTCTAGTTTTAGATATTCTCATTCTTTATCTTAGAAGAGTGAATCATGGAATTATTTTGTTTTGCTGTTGCTGTTGTTAAGAGGGGGCTTGTATGTTTTGATGTTACTATTTATAGCCATCAAGTTTAATAATTCATAACATATACAGTATAAAAATCAAGTGATGTGATTTTTCCTTCTCCTCTCTCCCCACCCAACACAGAGATACTAAAGAATGCATTTTGTTCCTTCATCTGTGTTATGTCAGGCTAAGTGGAAGCTCTCTCACTCATATGAGTCATGGTTGACATATGCATCCCTTATACAAATATTTTGCCTATAGGAAATTCCATTTTTGTAGAGATTTGGTTCAGTGTTTCTGAATGTATCTAATGACTGAATTATTAAGGAATTTATTATGCAAGGTAAACTTTAGCTTTATTTAATAGTCCCCTAATTGTAATTGTATAATTACTGATGCAAATTAGAAGAAAATATAATGAATGAATAAAAAACAATCATGATTTTGTCCTATATTTTACAACCCTGAATTTCAAAATAACTATTAGAGGAAATGAAGAGGAAATTATTAGAAACAGAACTGAAAATTATGCATTTAGTCTTTATAAAGGATATTGTCATCAGAGAATCCAACGTCGCCCTACAGATTGTTTTTCTTCATCATCAGCATCACTGTTTTCTTTCATTAAGGTATGCACTCCCTCAGTCATATTGAAGCCATATTTTTTGAAAAGCTACTGTGTGTGAGTGAACATTATGCTAGGTGCTGCAATTACAGTTATGAATAAGAAAGCCATAGTCTCAGCCCTCATGGAGTTTACATCCCAGCAGAAGAGTCATATTATCAAATTAATCACTCAAGGGCTTATTCAGTTACTATCAATTCTGTGAAGGACACCAAGAGAACATATAAAGGGAATATCTGATTTATTCAAGATGTTGAAGAGGGCTTGGTGATATCTGAACTCAGCTAAGAATTATAATTAAGACTTTTCTAGGGGGAAGCAGGAAGAATCAATTACAGGAACACTCTACCAAAATTCAGTCAGGAAAGATCATGGCATGTTCATAGAATGAAAGGAAGGCTAGGATGGCTAGGGTGAGGGAAAGAACTGAAAGCGGAAGCTGTTAAAATAAATATCATCTGGTTTTATAGGCTCTAGTAAGGATTTTGCTCTGTTACCCCAAAAAAATGGCACTCTGACATGCATTAAAAAATACAGGTTATATTTCCTCTACTGCCAAGAAAAGAGGTGAAATCAAAATCTCCTTACCACTAAATCCCAGCTCAGTAAAATAATTTCTAATAACAACGTCTTACATGAATCATATCATTTCAGTCATTTAATGAAAACACTTAATGGAGATCACCTTTAGCAAGTACTCACTGTCAAAAACAACAAAACTGTTTATAATATATATGATTTGAGACTCTGAAGTCATGAGGATTAACATACAAATCCAGAATTGAGAGGAAGGGGAGAGCAAGATGGCAGAATAAGACTGTTTAGAGATTGGCCCCCTGCAGAAACATCAATTTGAACACTTGTCCATGCATAAAAATACCTTCACAAGAGCTAAGGAAACCAGGTGGGAAGTCACAGTACCTGATTATATGGATAATAATAATGCATAATAATATGGAAAGACACATTGAAGAGGGTAGGGAGAACAGTTTCACATTACCTGCATCACCCCTCCCCAGTTCTAGGCAGTATAGCATGGAGAGAGAGCACCTACTTGAGAAAAAGAGAAGGAATTTAGTGTAGAATTTTGCATTGGTTTCTAACATCAGAGTCAGTCCAAACAAGACTACCCTGAGATGTGTTAACTTGAGTGGTAATATATTTTGGGAAATCAGCTCACTACAAATTGTGACTGTAAACATTGTACTGTAAATGTTTTGTAGTTTTCCCCCAATAAAATTTTCGGAAGAAAAAAAGAAACAGAGAAAAAGAAGATCCTGAAAGCAGCAAGAGAAAAGAAGCAAATAACATACAAAGGAGTTCCAATACACCTAGCCACAGATTTTTCAGCAGAAAACTCACAGGCCAGGGGGAAGTAGGATAATATATTAAAAATGCTGAAGGAAAAATATTGCCAACCAAGAATATTGTACCCAGCAAAGGTGCCCTTCAGAAATAGAGGAGAGAAAGACTTTCCCAGACAAACAAAAGCTGAGAGAGTTCATCACCACCAGACCTGTCTCATAAGAAGTGAAGAAGGAGTTCCTCATTGTGAAAGAAAAAGATGCTAACAAGTAACAAAAAAAATCTGAAAGTATAAAGCTTAATGGTAAAAGTAAATACACAGTCAAATTTAGAGTACTCTAATACTGCAGTGGTCTTATATAAATCACTTATGTGTTTAGTATGAAGATTAAAAGACAAAACTAGTAAAAATAATAACTACAATAATTTTTAACTCCAGTGCAAAATAAAAATGTAAATTATGACACCAAAAATTCAAATGTGTGTGTGGGGTGGAGTAAAAGTGTAAAGTTTTGTGTGTGTGTGATAAAAGCAAATAGTTTTTACCTTAAAATAAGCTGTTGTAAATTTACAGTGTTTTTTGTCAGCCTTATGGTAACCACAAAACAAAAATGTGTAGCTGATAAACTAAAAATAAAAAGTAAGAAATCAAAATATACTACTAAAGAAAAATCCCTTAATCATAAAGAAAGACAGTAAGAAAGGAAGAAAGAAAGGATCTACAAAAACCATAAAACAATTAACAAAGTAACAGTAGTAAGTTTTAACCTATCAATAATTTTTCTTGAATGTAAATGGAATAAATTCCCTAATTAAAAGACATAGAGTGGCTGAATGGATTAGAAAAACTAAAACAAGGCCAAACATATGCTGCCTAAAAGAGATTCACTTCACCTATAAGGATATGCAATGAAGGGATGAAAAGGATGATATTTGCAAATGGAAACCAAAAGAGAGCAGTGGTGGCTATACTTACATAAATAGTACAGAGTTTAAGTCAAAATTTGTAAAAAGAGAAGAGAAAGTCATTATATAATGATAAAGGGATCAATTCAGCAAAAAGATATAACAATTGTTAAGTATATAGGCACCTAACAGCAGGACAACTAAATATATGAAGTAAATATTAATAGATCTGAAGGGAGAGGAGACTGCAATACACTAATAGTAGAGGACTTCAACACTCTATTTTTAGCAATGGATGGATCATCCAGACAGAAAATCAAAAAGGAAACATCAGTCTTAAACCACACTCTAGACTAAATGGACCTAACAGACATATACAGAACATTCCATCCAACAGCTGCAGAATATAAATTCTTCTTAACTGCAAAAGGCATACTCTGCAGGACTGATTATATGTTAGGCCATTAAACAAGTCCTAAAATTAAGAAGATTGAAATCATATCAAGTATCTTTTCTGACCACAGTGGTATAAAACAAGAAATTAATAACCTTACAAATACATGGACATTAAACAACATCCTCCTAAATAACCACCGCCACAATAAAAAAATAAAATGAGAATTAAAACTTTTCTTGAGACAAATAAAAATAGAAACACAACATAAGTTTTGAGAAACAGAAAAGCATTTCTAAGAGAGAAGTTTATATCAATAAATACCTACATCAAAAAAAGAAGAGAAAGATCTCAAGTAAAGACGCTAAAGTTGAACCCTCGAGGAACTAGAGAAATAAAAAAAACTAAACCCAAAATTAATCAAAAGAAAGAAAATAATAAAGATAGAGCAGAAAAAAATGAAATAGAGACTAGAAAAAAAACAATAGAAAAGATCAACAAATGAAGAAGTGATTTTTTTAAAAAAGTGAACAAAATCGACAAGTCTTTAGATAGACTATGGAAAAAAGAAGACTCAAATAAAAATCAGAGATGGAAAAGGAGACATAGAACTGATACCACAGAAATAAAAGGCATGATAAGAGACTATTATGAATAATTTTACACCAATAAATTGCGTAATATAGAAAAATGGATATATTCCTGGACACACAGAACCTACCAAGATTATATTGTGAAGAAATAGAAAATAGAAAATCTCAACAGAACAATGATGAGTAAAAATACTGAAACAGTAATAATAAAAAGTCTCCCACCAAAGAAAAGCCCAGGACCTGATGGTTTCACTGCTGTATTCTACCAAACATTTAATAAAGAACTAGTACCAAGTATTCAAATGATACTGTCATTTGTGACAACATGGATGAACTTGGAAGTCATTATGTTGGGTGAAATAAGTCAGGCACAAAAAGACAAACACCTCATGATTTCACTCACGTGGAATCTAAAAAAGTGATCTCAAGAAGTAGAGAACAGAATGGTGGTTAGCAGAGGCTAGAGTGTTTAGTGTGGGAAGGAGGGTTGAGGAGATGTTGCTCAAAGGACACATATGTATAATTAGGTAGGAGAAATAAGGTCAAAATATCTGTCCTACAACATAGTGACCATGGTTAATGACAATATACTATATTCTTGAAAAATGCTAAGAGAGTGGATAAATGTTCTCATCACAGAAATGATACCTATTTAAGGTAAATGCATGTGTTAATTAACTAGATTTAACCATTATACAATGTATATATACTTCAAAACATGTACACCAAAAATGCCTATAATTTTATATATCAATGTCAAAATAAATAAATAGATCTTTTAAAAAATAAATCCAGTGTTGAGTTCTGAAAACAGTCAAAATTGATCCATTGTCAAAATCTTAACACGAGGAAGCCTTCTTGAAAGGACTTTCTTTTTTTTCACTTTTATTTATTTTTTAATATTTTTTATTTCAGAATATTATGGGGGTACAAATGTTTTGTTACATAATTGTTTTGTACCATTTGAGTCAAATTCATAAGTTTGCCCATCCCCCAGGTGCATTGTGTTCATTAGGTGTGAATTTTCCCCTATCCCCCTCCTCCCCAACCTGCTTGATTTCTGATTAATGTTATTTCCCTATGTGCACATGTGTTGATTGATTAGTTCAGATCTAATGGTGAATACATGTGGTATTTGTTTTTCCATTCTTATGATACTTCACTTAGAAGAATGGTCTCCAGTTCCATCCAGGTTAATACAAGAGTATTAGTTCAGCATATTTATGGCTGAATAGTACTCCATGGTATACATATACCACATTTTATTAATCCACTCATGTATTGATGGGCCCTTGGGTTGTTTCCACATCTTTGTAATTGTGAATTGTGCTACTATAAACATTTGAGTGCAGGTGTCTTTTTTATAGAATGTCTTTTTTTCCTTTGAGACTTTCTAAATTACTTTTAAATAAGGACTATTTTTTGTTTTTTTTTGTTTTTAATTTACAGATAAAATTGTATATATTTGCCATGTAAAACATGAGACTCCAGAACATGTATGTATAGCTAAATGGCCAATCCAAACCAACCAATGTGTACATTACCTCACAGAATTGTCACTTTTGTGGTGACAACACAATCTACTGTCTTCTCGTTTTTCAAAAATACAATATATTATTATTAACTATAGTCACAATGTTTACAATAGATCTCTTGAAGGTATTTTTCCTATCTAACTGAAATTTTGAAGCCTTTGACCAATATCTCCCCAACCCCTTCCCCCACCACTGCTCTAATCCTGGTAACCACCATTCTACTCTTCACTTCTATGAGATGAACATTTTTAGATTCCACATGTGAGTGAGATCATGCATTTCCTTTTAACATAATGTCTTCCAGGTTCATCCATGTTGTTGCAAATGGCAGGGTCTTCTTTCATTATGGCTGAATAGCATCCCATTGTGTATATGTATCATATTTTTCTTATCCATTCATCTGTTAATGGACTGTTAGGTTGATTTTACATCTTGGTTATTGTGAATAATGTTGCGATAAACATGGGAGTGCAGATACTCTTTGACATACTGATTTAATTTTCTCTGCATATGTACCCAGAAGTGGGATTGCTGGAGTGTGGTAGTTCTATTTTTAGTTCTTTGAGGACCCTCCATAAAGTTTTCATAATAGCTATACTAGTTGACATTCCCACCAACAATATGCAAGGTTCTCTTTTCTCTACATCCTTGCAACTCTTGTTATCTTTTGTCTTTTTGATAATAGCCATTCTAACAGATGTGAAGTTATATCTTATTTTGGTTTCAATTTCCATTGTTCTGAGTCATAGGGATACCTATTCAGGTTCTTTATCCATTTTCTAATCAGGCTATTTGTTTTCTTGCTATTAAGTTTTTTGAATTTTTAATAACATTTTGTATATTAAACCCTTATCACATGTATAGTTTGCAAATATTTTTTACTATTCTGTAGGTTGTCTCTTCACTCTAGTAATTGCTTCCTTTGCTTTGCAGAAGCTTTTTAGCTTGATGTCATTCCATTTGTCTATTTTTGCTGATGTTGCCTGTGTTTTGGGGATCATATACAAAAAATCATTGCCCAGACTAATGCCATGGAATTTTTATCCCATGTCTTCTTCTAGTAGTTTCATAGTTTGAAGTACTGCATTTAATTCTTTAATCCATTTTGAGTTGATTTTTGTACATGGTATGAAGTGAGTCTAATTTCATTTTTCTGGGTGTGGATATCCAGTTTTTCCAACACCATTTATTGAAGAAACTATCCTTTCTCCCTTCTGTGTTCTTGACACCTTTGTCAAAAATCAGTTGGCTGTAAATATGTGGATTTATTTCTGAGCTGTTTACTCTGGTCCAAGTTTTACTATACCTTTGAGGTATATTTTGAAGTCAGTCAGTGTGATTCCTCTAGCTTTGTTCTTTCTGCTCAAGATTGCTTTGGCTATTTAGGGTTTTTAGTGAGAACTGTTTGATATAAGGGAGGCCAATCATTTCATCAAGAAAAATGGGGTAAAGGAAGGCACAGAAGCACGCTGATAGTACTCTGCTGAGTGTTGACAAGGCACAGTTAAAATACAAGAAATAGAAGGAGGCAAAGTAGGTATGGCGGGATGGAGAAAAAGCTTTGGAAGCACAATTGTACTACATATTATATAATTAGGAACTCATGAAGTCAGCCTGCACTGCAGCTTAGAAGAGATAAAAGTGATGTATTTAAGGAGAGGGAAAGAAGGAAGCAACGTTTCTGGATAAGTGACATCTAAGAGCCTAAACGTGAGACTAGAATGTCAATGTGATAGTTCTACATGACAAGCACCATCTTTTCCAAGGTTTTAAAGATCATGGTCATCAGCCAAGTTCAGTTTTTAATCAAGGCAAAGCCCCCAAATGTGTCTATGAATTCTGCTCTCCAAGGACACAGCAGGCTGATGGTAATAATAATAATCTTTTCATACTTTTATGCTTCTTTAACATTCACAAAGTACTTTTACCTACACTATTTTATTTGGTAAGAGTTTCTGTCCCTCATCAGTATAAACAAGAAGAGATACAGAGCCTGGGAAATATTTTTCTTACATTACTGAAGTATAAAAACAAAAACACAAAAAAAGAAACCACCTAAAATTTTACCCAAGATCAGCTGTGTATTTTTTATGCCTTATTGCCTTTAACATTTCTTTTCAAATGAGCATAAGGGTAATACTTAGGGTGGGAAATTATTAGTTGTTCAAGGAATCAAAATAAAGTTTAAGCATATAGTTTTAGTCCATATTTTGATAATTTTTGCTTCACACAATTCTATTCTGGTGTTTTGTTTGCTTTTCCCAGATGGCAAATGCACCATTAAGTTTATCCAGCCTGAATTAATTATCTTTTTATAGTAAAAGAAAATCCTCTCCTTTTGACAAGTAAGATGTTTGCGCTGTATTTATGAATAAATAAAAGCAGCTGTTATACACAGCATTATTAATAGCATTGCTTTAAACATCTCATCTGAAAAGAAATCCACTCTTTTCAATTTAATGTAAGTTCTTTATTAAAGAGTGAAAACCACAGACCCGTTATCCACTTTGCAGCTTAACGAGAAAAATATCATGCTTTCTGTGAGGCACTCAATTCAAAATAGCAAACATACGGCAGTACTCTTTTAAAGGGCTGTTGTCTTTGCTGGTCGTCTGTCCCTGATTCTTCAGTACTTCACATGTTAATAGTAGAGATCAGCAAAGCCCCTGTCCCTGGAAACAGAAAGTTAATATGCAGCCATAGACTTTATGACAATGGCCACAGTGATGTCATTCCCTGCTTTTCAGTTGAATGGCTTTTTGGTAGATGATAGAGCCATTGTAGAATGGATTTTTTGGGGAGTGGGAGGTAAAAGAGAATATATTTTCAAAGCAGAGAAACTCTATTCCCTCACAGAGAGGTTTTCTAAACTCTAAGCCAGAAAAGGTAAGATGCAGTATAACCCTTTGTCACCATGATGAGATCCCAACTCTGCAGGGCATCTAGATGACTGGGTTTCAGACTTTCCCTGCTTGAAAGGACTTGGTTTTTCATGAAGCCGCATTGTTTCTTGGCAAAACCAACTTGTTTCTAAGGATTCCTTTTATTTCTTAGTCATCTTTATTTTACTTACAACAACAAACGTAAAATGTGCTCATATTTGCAAGTGGTGGCACCAAGGGCCAGTAGCGGAACTCCCAGGCTTCAAGGAAATTCATTGTTTGTAGAGAATTTAAAGACAATAATAAAACTGAGTAAAAGTCTGTCTGCTTTTATGATGACTGTCAGTAATCACTATGTATAAACAATGCCAGTGGTAATACAGTCTTCCCTAATTTTTTTAATTTAAATTTTAAACAATTGTACATGTTAGAATTGTTTTTAATAACATACATGTAATTTTCTAATTCACACATATGTATTACTTATCCTTTAATAAACATTGTACTCTACGTGGAAGTTCACTTGCAGGCCTTTTTTACATGGCTGTCATTTCACCCTAGTAAACTCAGTTGACAGTCACTTCTAAAGAATTCAGACTTGTTCACACTGGCTTCGTGCCTGGTTGGCACCATTTTTACTGATCTGGTCCTGCATACTCTTGTGTTTCAACAGACTTCTCTGTTACCACTTAGAATTTTATGTTTAACATTTGAAACTGAAAAAGAGAGCAAACTTCTAAGTAGTCACAGAGAATAATAAAAGTTTAAAAAAAAACATAGTTGAAATTATATCCAAAAGTCACTAAGAATGAGGTATCCAAACATTATTTTAGAAAAATATGTTTATCAGTAAAGAAGATCTTGGCGTCATGAGTGGAACTCCAGATAGCTATTGATAAAGCCCATTGAGAAGAAATGAATAAGGAGAGAAATAAATGAAGAGAGAATTTATAGGAAAATATATTGTGTCCCCATAAATGAGTTAAAGAAAATGGTCTGCAGTTTCTAGGAATGCATACAGGGCTGACCTTGTGTAATTACAATCATGGTCACTTAACGATGGGAATATGTCCTAAGAAATTTGCTGTTAGGCAATTTTGTCCTTGTGCAAACATCATAGAGTGTGCACAAACCTAGATGGTATAGCCTACTACGTACTTAGGCTCTGTGGTGTAGTCTATGTTCTTCCTGGGCTATAAACCTGTACAGCATGTTACTGTACTGAACAGTGTAAGCAATTGTAACACAACGGTATTTGTGTATCTAAACATAGAAAAGTACAGTAAAAATGTGGTATAAAAGAAAAAATGGTACACATGTATGTGGTGGCTCCATTATAATCTCATGGCACCACAGTCATATATGTATATGTGGTTCATTGTTGACTGAAACATTGTTATAGTGGAGGGCTGTACAGGGCTGCTAGTGGAAAGAGTTCATTTTTTTCTTTCATTATGGATTTTCATTTGCCAAACATTTTTTTACTGATTTTGATTTCTCCATTACCTTATTCACCTGTAAAAGAAAGTTTTAACCTATATGCTATAGAAAACTAGTTTGTCCATACATGAATTTCAGGGGGTCTCTAACCCTCAGAAAGCAAATATAAATGTGTGTACCAAGGTGCATGTTTTTCCTTTTTTTTCAGGAGAAGTTTCAGAATTTTCATCAGATTCTTAGAGTGTTCCATAAATCGAAAAGTTTGTCTCTTCAAGAATTCTTTATTTTCCCTCTCAAGTCAAAGGGTCAGGCAGCACTGTACCTTGTAAAACTTGCATATGCATCAGTTCAATGTGCATCTTAGCATCTTGGTAAAATTCAGATTCTGACTCAGTAGCTCCCAGGAGGCATGATCCTGTTGGTCCAGGGATCACACTCTAAGCAACGTGGATGTAAAACTAATAAAAGTTTCACATTAGGGGGCTTTTGCCTGTGAGCTCTCGCAGAAAGCCGTGGTCATCATTGGATGGATGCCATCCAGAGAGACATGGGGCTAGATGTGGTCTTACTTACCTGATCCTGAGCAAGTCACTTACACACTCTAATCCTATATTCTTGTGTCTAAAAGGCAGTAACTCTATTATTGACCACCAGGATTGTTGTAATTAAATTAGATGTCAGCTCCAGCTCTTGGTACAGAGTAGGTACAAAATAACTTCCCTCCCTACCCATTCCCTGAAGCACTTCTTGGTTTTCTTTTACTCTAGTGAGGTGATTACTTAGGAGTTAGAATCGGCATAACTGAGGATAGCCTCAGGTTTAAAACAAGTACAGTGTTACATAGGCCCAGAATTTCCTTGGAAAAGTTATTTCCATTTAATAGCTTGTGGTACAAGCACAATTAAAATTCTAGCTTTTCTACCTGTCAAATTTCACCAGTAATGCCAAGACAAATTTGCTATTTGCTGTGCTTTTTGGTTTAGCTCCTGGCTGCCTTGGGAGATGCTGCCATTAAACCAACCTGACCACTGTCCCCTTTCACCCCCATTCCAACTTCAACACTTATTTGCACCAATGTATTGCTTAATTGTCACCTTCTACAGTGAATACTGCAATATTCCCAAATTCCTATCCTCCCTCCCCCAGTCATTTTCAAGCTATCTGTCTGCTAGATTTCACCTATCTCACTACAAGAAAAACTTCGATGTTTTTTCCTATAACTGCTGCTGGATGTAACTTCTTACATTATTTATATTTGTTATTGATTTGATAGATGACCTTGGTCACTCATCTTCTCATTTTGTCCTCTGATTTGTCAAGAAGCAAATACGTGTAGGTTGCATTGCATTATAACACTTAAGTGTCGGGTGGAATGGGGGGCTTAAATGCTTTGGAATCTGTCCTGGTTATTCCTTCTTGTGGTTTAGTTCACTGCTCTTGCTAATGAATGATTTTTTGTTCTCATCATTAAACTACACAGGTAGGACAATTCGGTCACTACTATTTTTTGATCATTAGCAAAGTGTCAAGGTCATGATTAACATGGAACTTACATTAGTTTGACTTATTATCTACCAGATTTCATCATTGACAAAGACTCTAAGCAGACGGTAGTAAACAAATGTGGTGGAAAAAAGAGATACTAATGGATAATTTTTCAATTTTAGAAGTTGCCACTTACATGAATAGATCACAGTGTAAAAAAATGGAAAGAAAGAAAGACTGTTTGTGTTATTCTTGAAGTCTATTAGGCTCAAGGTTACTAGCCAAGCATAATTCTTGTTTAATTCTCCTATTACCACCTAATCCTGTTTATGTCAGGAACACGTTTAATAGAATGTCACTTGAAATCACTGAAATACAGACAGGTACTGTAATTTACATTAGCTACAAAATAAATACCCTTCCACAGGGACCCCTCAGTTAGCAAGTACATTAGGGACAATGTAAGTTGCCTCTGAGATCTCTGTGGAAACTACAGCCATTAATTGATGGATACCATCTAAAAAGAAGGTGACTTCCTTTTTTCGGACACATCAATAAGAGCCTTCTTCTCCCCCTTTCTGAAGGAGGTTCTGGGTGCCGATCCACAAAATAAAATGTCTCTGTTTCTAACACTACGATTTAATTTTAGAGTTTCTGTCTAAAATGGGAGTATTTGACTTATCTGTCCCACTCCAAGTATTATCTGTGCAGTATATGGTGTTTTGATGTCCCCCAAGGCCTGTGGTTGCCTTCAGAGACTAGGGCGTCCCCATGAGAAGAACTCCCCAAATGCGTGACTGACTGCTCAGATATTAATCAAAGAAATCTGCATTAGTATCTGTAATACTGCATTGGACCTAATATGTATTTGTGGTTGGCCATTGGCAGCTAGAGACAAGAAAGCACAGCATTGTAAAAGTCACCGATAAAACTTCAAAGAGATAGTCTGAAGAACAAATCTCTAGGAATGAAAGTCCTTATAGAAAAACCATATGACTTTTTAGTTACTCAATAATTCATTCACAAAACAAACATATAAATGTTGACTATGCCATTTGATGACAACAATGAACCTGATGATTGCTCATTAGCCATAAGTTGGGGCAGTGAAATATTCCGTGACTGTAGAAACATCTGAGGTGTATGGAAACCACTGTTAGGATGTCAACAGACTTTGTGGCACAGCCAAGAAATTCCCACAACACATTTACCATATTATTAGTAACTTACCATTGAGAATGCTTTGCAAATGCAAAACTGCTGCAGCATTATCCTTTTGGGTCTATAATGCGTACTGCAGAATTTTGAGTGTCATGATTGAGTTTTCCATCTTTAAGAGCTGCTAAATTGGCCAGAGCTCAAAGAGCACAGGCTGGGGGGAAAGAAGGTAGAGTCACACTTGAAGGGCCCACCTGACAAAAGGACTGAGGACTCCTGCACTAGACGGGCTGGTAATGGGCCCTGCCCAGTTTTTCTACTCCCTTTAGGCATCATGCGGTGTTTGGGCTGCCTCTTTTATAAGATTCCCTTTGTCTATTACAGTGATTCTAAAAGTTTCATATGCACTGAATTTACCTGGAAGGCTTAAAAACACAGATTGAATTTCTGCTTCAGAGGGTCTGGGAGTGGGGAACAGAGCAAAAATTTGCATTTTTTAACAAAATGATGTTGATGCTGCTACTGAGAACCACTGGTCTGTTATACATCTCTTTAGAACACTTTCATTTTGAACATTCATCACTTTATTGTCAATATCTGCCCTGTTCAATATTCTTCCTCCTTGCCAAGTTAAAATTTACAACCCGAGAGAACAGAAACCCAATATCTCCAAGGTCGTATATTATGAAGTGTCATTGTAAGAATTTGAGCTAATGTCTGTCTCTAACCCAGCAGACCGCACAGTGGAAGCACACTGTTAGACATGTTCTTGGGAGTGCTATAGAGCTAACTCCTGAAAGGAGTCTGATGGAGGTGACAGCATGTCTCTTGAAGGAGGTGACATCAAAAATTTAAAGGACGAGTAAAACTTTACCCACAAAAGTGTGCAGAAAAGAATATTCCAGTACCTTTACTCTGACCTCTGGGTTTTTTTGCTGTTGCTGCTTTGGCCTTATCACTTTTACCTCTTGGGTGCTGTCTCCCTGACTCTGTGACCGTCTCAATCATCCTCCCTCCTACAGAAGAGTGGACAAAAGCAAGCACCCTGTTCAGTGCATAAGTCTCATCATTCTGGACTCATCTTGGAGTAAAGTTTTTATGATTTTTATGCCCTTAAGTGCTCGCAAATTGTTCTCTGTTTAGAGCAAGAACAAAATTTTTCATGTTCTCCCCATCACTTTCCTCCAGAACTAATGATCTGATCTTTTCGTTATGGTTCTTTCCCCAAATAATTTAAGAAGAAAATTGTTACTCCAGATGATTTTGCTTCAAGGTCCTAGCAATTGCACACAGGAAAATCAATCAAACAGAGATGATGGTCGGTGTTTGAGAAAGAAGGCAGGGTCCCCGGACAGACTGGTCCTAAACAATCTGCTGGGGAATTCTGGTGGTTCATGCCACTCAGAGGCTGTTATGTTCCAGGGAGAATTATCAAAAGTGCATGACTTCTGGCTTTTCTGGCAGTCTTTAAAAATGACTTAGAATCTTTTGTGTCTGTGACATTTTCAGACATTTCTGAGAGATTTTGATAACTTTTGAAGTCACTTTGTGGTTCTATAAAATAATACTCAGCTTAGTCAGTCTAGTGTTTCTTATGTCAACGAGAAAGTCACAGGTCCCACTGCACCTGCCTGTTTTTCACATTTGTGCAACTCCCTGATCCCTATAGCTACTTTATCGTATAACCACTGAAAGTCCATGCCATGTACATTTTATATCAAGAGGTTATCTCAGAAACCCTGGGTTCAGAGCACAAATCCTGGCTGCCAGTGCCAATTTTCCAGAGAGGTTTCTAAGAAAGAGATATGTGCAAGAAGAAAGTAGACAAAGGAACTTGTGTAAGCAGTTAGCAATAGGTCGGGTTTTAGCACCTCCAAGCCCCAGTTTGGAAACTTTGTGAGCTATGTTGGATGATGGCACTGTAGTCCCTCTTGCCTTTGATGCTGTAGACAAATCTTTGGAATCTCTCAATGCTCAGAAAGAACCAAGGCCAACAGAGCAGAAAACACACCAATGAGGAAAAATAAACAAAGGATGGAGCATTTACTTAATTCTCAAAGAGAGGTGAGTTAGCCTGGCTACACATCTTATATTACCAGCTCTATGAGAAGAGGAGAGCCCCCAAATAAAAGGAGATTCAGTCCCCAGCCCCCAATACACACATACACACACACACACTGACTCAGACCTCTAACTCTTCCCCATCACATAAATCTACCAGTCCTTGTTAGCACAAGAGTCCAGCAGAACTTCTTTGAGCCTAACCATGCTGCATCTTGGGGTTTACAGGGTGTTTCTGTATAGCTGGGGAGAGGCGCTTAGTGTTCAATTTGTGCAGCTCTGATCAGTGGTCCTGGAGGGGTCTTGTTGTTTAGAGATGATATTACCCAGGAGTGGGAAAGTGGGAACGCAGCAGCCTTGAGCCCCACTGGAGTGCCCTACAATGGGCTCCATAGAAAAAATTTTGGAAGAATTATAAAAGCTTGAATTATGAAAACAAGTTCAAAAAATTTCTTATTATCTTTTAAATAAAATACTAACTTCCTCAGTCTGGATTCTGAAACTTTCCGTCAAACGGCCTCACTTTAGTTTTCCAACCTCATCTCTCTTTATTTCCCTAAAACTCTCTCTCCCCTTATCCTCATTAGCTGTACCAGTCCCAGCTTTTCACAAAGCCAAACACCATTAGTCAGCAAGGCTAAGGGTAAGCCACACCTTCCCCAAGAACCTTTAACCATGGTCCCCTGGGTCATTGAGATCTGTTTAACTCTTCCTAGCTTTTAGCAAAAATCTATGCATTGTGCCACATTATCATATTATCTTGTGAGTGTGATCAAGTTATTTCAAGCAGGTATGCTTTGTTTTCCAAAATAGCCATCAAGCTTGCAGTGGATTGGTCTCAGGAGAAATCTTTTTCTTTTTTGCCTCCCCAGGGCACTAGTAAATCAAAACAAATGTTTATGACTAGATGACTAGATGAATGAATCTGCTGATCTCCAAAAGTAGTTCATTTGAAGGTGATAGTGAATAATGTAGGATCAACAAGGAAAAGATAACACCAGATAATATTTAGTTTAGTTTAGAATAAACCTATTTTGGAGACCCATAACAATTCCTAATATGAGGCCCCAAATAAGCTTTTAGAGCCAGTTATTGAGTTGTTGGGGAGTGGTTCCTGCATAAGGAAGCCAGGTACTTACGTTGTCCCCTGACTTCTGACAACACTGTGCCTTTCATCACAATTGACTCAATCAGTCGCTTTCTTTCATTGAATTTTTTCTTAACTTATATAAATCCTACATGTTTGTTATGGGAAAATTAGATAATTCAGATTTTAATAAAAAAAATTAAATCACCCATAGTACTACCCTTAAAGATAATTGTTGTGAACAGTTTTTTAATAATCTTCCACATTTTTGTATGAACATTTCTTAAATATAAAAATAAGTTTATATTGCATATAATATTTTATAAGTTATTTTTTCTTAAGTTATTATGAATCTCATTTTAATGGCCCTATAGCAGTCTATCACATATATACTTTCTTACTAAAAGTTTTTTTTTCTATTGTTGCACCTTAGTTGTTTTATACTCTTTCATTGTTACATACTTTATGAGTACCCTTTGAAATAAATCTTTTTGCATATGTCTAATTATTCCTTTAACAATGTGGTATTTTTTTTAAGGCCATATTATTGTTGAGTGGCACCTTTCTCCCCTTCTCACATTTCTGCCCATATCAGAACATCCCCCCAGATTTCACATTTATGGAAGTGGTAGAGGAGCTATATCTGATTTTCTACATCCTATTCTCTACTTTCTTCCAGGAGAGAGAGTGGCTAACTGAATTGGTCAGAGGGCACATTCACAGGGGCTCTGTCCACTAATTGTTAAGATCGTTACATTAAAAGTCAGATTTGAGTGCAGCATGGCCTCCTGCCCTGTTGCATATGTCCACATTCCTATATTGCAGTTTGACACAGCTCAGGCGGCCAGCCCTCCATCTAGCTTTCTCTGGACTGGCCATATCCCTAGTGTTCTTTATTCTGATTATGTATGACTGAGTGTGTGAGTGAACTGAAAACACAAATCTCTTTCTGGGCTCCAAATTCTTGTGGTTCGGTGGGTAAGAGAACTCAAGTTCAAAGATTAGGGAATAAGAAACCTTACTTAAGACTCCTGGCCTGAGCTGTGTTCTCAGCGTGTTCCAGTGTGTCAGTGTTTATGTGAGGAGGATGGAGGGAGGTAGGAGTGGTATGAAGCCCTGGCCAACATTAACTGGACCAGAACTTTACTTCTCTATCATTTCTTTGTTCATCCTTTCTCACTGGTGAAAACTAGAGTAGAGGATGGGTGATTATAATACATATATACGTTACTATTTCCTTCAAAAAAGGCTGTGGACATGAAAATGATTCAGAGCCTATTATTCCATACATTTGTCATGTTTTTGACAAGACATTTTTTAACGTCCATGTAATAGTTGTGGTCAAATCTATCAAATGCTTCCTTTATGGCTCTAGCCCTTGATATCTTACTTAGAAATGTTTTTCTTGGCCCAAATTTAAATCCATGCGTCTTTTCTCCAGGTAGGTTATTGGTTTTATTTTGATTTTGAAATATTTTGATCAAATAGTATAATAACTTTGGAAAAGAGTTTGGCAATTTCTTATGAAGTTAAGCATTTATTTACCATATAACTCAGCAATTGCACTCATAGGCACAATGATTGTTATAGCAGCTTTCATCATAATAGCCCTCAAACTACAAATATCCCAGTTATCCACCAACAAGAGAATGGATTAATAAAATGTAGTATAGTCATATAATTAAATAACAGTCAATAATACAGAGGGAAAAAATGCTATATATGCAACAATATGGATGAACTTTGAGATTTACCATTGGGAAATTCACCAAAACCACTAAGCTAAGTGAAAGAAGAGAGACCCAAAAAAGTACATATTGTAAGATTCCATCTGTATGAAGTTCTAGAATAGGCAACATAAATCTAGAGTGTTTGCTTCAGGTGCAGTTTTAACTGGGAAGGGGTATGAAGGAAGTTGCTATGGTGATGAAAATATTCTGAACTTTGACAGTGGTGCAGATTATACTAATGTATACATTTGCCAAAACCTTTGGCATGCACACTTAGGATTTCTGTATTTTACTCTACGTAAATTATATTCAAAAATATTTTTTTGAGTTTTCCAATCTTATTTTTTATCTAATAGTCATGACCTGATATTTCCCCCTCTATGGAATTAACTTAATGTAGCCAGATTTCAGTTCTCTTTGAAAGAATTTTTGAAGATTGTCTTTTTTCCACCAAAGACTTTGGGGATTTAAGTAATTCATGTTTACAGATTCAAACTCTACTTTAAATTGAACTGAGCACACTTAGTGAAGGCAATTCGTTCACTATCAGGTGTAAGGCAGTCATTTAGTGGGGAAGAGTCTGAACATTACAAGAAGGCTGACTAATGGATTCATTGTCATTGTGGAGCAGAATTTTATAGTGCTATAAATGTGTTAAACTGGTTAAGCCAGGGGACATCCGTATTTTGTAACAATGCCTGAAATTATGGGAATATTCCAAAATATTTTGTCAACATATATTTACTAAGAACTTATAGAAGACATAGCCCTACTCAGAGGTGCTTTGCAAACACCAATGGAATATTGAGACTAATTTGTTAACAAACATATCAATCTCTTATACCGAAGTCAGTTGTCCATGGAAGTCCTTAGAACTAGAGCCTTACTTAAATGATTTGCTTTTTGCTTAAAACCTTAAGAGCTAATTTTAAAAACCACATAAAAATACTTATTACAAGTGTTTTAGAATGAGTTTAATCATATTCTTTATTCAAAAATAATTCTAAATTACTCTTGATTATTAGTTTTTAAATCTACCCTCAAAAGATGCTGATTTACTGCCATTGAGAACATTTAAGAACTCCATCTGTAGGCCCTTGTTATTTTTTTGAAAGAACTGAATCTTTCATTTAGTTGAAAACTATTAAAGGAGTACTTTCAAGGTAACTGGCACTATGATGGGTGCTAGGAAGATAATATGAAAAAATACAACTTCTGTTCATTCCCACAGATTTCTTCCTGACTACAGGCTTTCTGAGCATCGTTTTCTTAGAGCATTTACTTTAGAAAACTATTAATTGCAAATTCTTTCTCTGCCTCTTTGTAATGTATGAAAATCTCCTTAAGATCTTCTTGCTAGTTGGTTTTATAACCCAAGGAATGTCTTTCTCAAGAATCTTGGAGATCTTTGAGATGCAATAATGTAGGAAGATAGCACCCCTATCTCTCCAAGGGAGACTAAGTTCAGGAGCTCCTTGCTCCAAGTTGTAAAACTGCCTTCTGTCATGAAGACAGGAGAAAGTTTACTTTTCCTCTGGGTAAGGCCAATTAGCAAACACAAGTGGCATACAATTCCCCTTACTCTAGGTCTTAAAACCTTCCCTTTGTTTCAGTGAATTTAAGGTCAGTCTATTCCCTATTGCAATAGTCTTGAATCAATAATAGTTCTAGATAGTCTTGAACAGCCTTCAATAAATAGACTTGAATAAAGTTAAAAGCCTGTTTAAAAGTGTCCAGTGAAATTTTTTATTTTGACACCAGTTAGGACAACGGTTTTATAGGTAATGGATAAGTGAGAAGGGCACTGTGTACAGATGATTAATTATGAATCTATTACCATAATGCAGGCAAAAAGCTATTGCAACTAAATTAAGAGACCAGTGCAGGAAGAAACAGAAATAACAAATATTTAGAGGGTAGAGTCTACAGGACTTGGTGACCATGAATTTTTAAAGATAAGAATGAGGAGTGATTTTCAGGTTTTTGGTAAAACTGAAAACTTTTGACTGGATGAATGATGTTAAAACTCACTGGTGAAGAGAATTAAAAGTAGTATGTATGAAAATGAAGGTGAGTAAGTACATTTTTTTCTCATTCCAACTTTTTGGAGTCCCCTACAAACTCTGTACCTCAGACAACATTCCCCTACATGTATTGAAGGCACAGTTTGTACAGAAAAAGAATGTAGTATTAGGTAATGTTAGCAGACCTCATCTTTAGAAAAACAGAAGTCCTCTTACACAGCTCTCTTTCAGTACCCACCATGAACTCTTGTAAATATGTTACAAGTTGCTGAGGAGCATGAGGGGATAAGCATCTTGCACCTCACCTCTATATTAATCAAGGCAATCTCAACGCTTTTATTATTTGGTTAGACTTAATGCTGCCACCAAGAGTCCATTTGAAACATACTGGCAAATAATAGCATTGAACAGATTCAGATTTTCTATACTTTTCAACCCAAACATAAAACTCTCTGTCTCCACAGCCATTTTCTTCATTTCATCCACAGACTGTGTCACAGTGGATTGCTGTGCTCTTGCACCAGCATATAAAATCTAAAGCAGCTATCCAAGGGTGCATTAAATATAAAATGGCTGAGTCATTCTATCTTACATGGCAACATATGGGACTCTTTGCTTCCTAATAAAGAAAACAATGGGGGTGGAGGCAGCCACCATGGGATTAATCTGAATCGCAAAGCTTCCAGACTCGGTAAACAGCTTGAAACGTGCAACAGTTTTAGGCTGTTAACTTTCAAATATAATGAAATTTTGGAAGGGAGGATACATTCCATAAAAATTTTCAATAAACTCAACTCTTCATTGACTCCCAAAAGCCCATATGAGCTCCTCAGGTTAATATTAAGCTTGACCACATTTATTGATTGTGTTTGGCACACACTTAAATTCCCTGAGTACTAATCTTTACTCTCCAGTTTTAGCCATCCCTCACTCCCCGAAAGAAATTAAAAATGAATGGAATTAATTGATCTCATCTTCCCTTCTAAACTTTGTAAGAGTCAACCAGATGCAGATGAGGTCATTTTGGCCCTATCACTGAACTAAACTGTACTTGTTTTGTACAAGTTCCCTTCTTTCTTGTCTTCCTTTCCTCCTTCCTCCCTCCCTCTCATCCTTCCTTTAGTCTTTTATTTTGTCCACCCATAAGTCCCTTTGTCTGTCCTTCCTCCCTGAGTGGTTAGAGATCACTAAGGTGTCCTACTGCTATTTGATGATACTTGGCAAATTATGAGGACTTTAAAACAATTCCAACCTAACGATCTAAAAAATTTCACTTCTCACTAAAACCAAGATAAACCTTAAACTTTAAGGCTTCTAGTAGAAATCTCCATCTTTGAAGGTCTGGACATAAATCACATTGATGGCATTATTTACTATGTTCTAGTTCTAAAGTACTGAGAAGTAGTTTACTTTTATGTCAGTTGTCATATAACCAGTGCCCTCTAACGAAATAGAAAATTTTTCTTCATTTCTTCACTGTTCAGTATCATAATTCAAAATAACAGGACCCCAAACCATTGTGCCTCAGGAACATATTTAGGCAGAATGAATGTGCAGTCCTAAATTGAAGTGTGGAACACGTTAGCTAAAACTGAAATGATCACAAAACACTATTTGATTATTGCAAGTACTTAGGATCCAATTGATAGCAGACAGATTTATTCTCCCTGAGAGCATATACCCCCCATTCTACATACCCATCAACCACATGCATTGCTCAGGTTCTCCACACCAGTCCTTGATGGCAATAACAGCATGATTCAGTTCCATTTACGGAAATTCAATGGACGGCAGCACAAGAGGTTCAAGCCAGTGGAAGAAGGAGAACAAAACTCTGCAAATAATGGACTTTCATTGCTTAAGTCTGATGCATACTGCTGACCTAATGAATAGTTTTGTTTTATGTTTATGAGGTTTGCTATCCAGTTACCAAAAGTCTGCTTCTTTCTCTAGTTCAGGCAGGTAAATGCCAAGGCATCCATAAAATAAGACATATAAATGGTCAGTCTATTGTGAATGATTTTAAGGGAGTAAAATATGTATTTTATAGCTTTCTTGGGCAGATTAAACCATCAAGAGAACAAATTGATTGACTTAATAGTCATTGGACTTCAGCAGAGTCCTAGGCCCATCTGCTTGATGGTCTAGACATGCTTGGCTTGGAGTATAGAGTAAACTGACTTATACCTAAAATTAATATTATAAGATACTTTAATAGTTTACACTATAAATTAATTACAAGTCAATGGTGATATGTGCATCTCACTTGCTATAAGAAGCTTAAAAATTACCAGAACATCTTTTCTCAGAAATTTTTGTTTTTAAGAAAAGCACAGAAAATTCCAATAAATTATGAATCCTAAGAAGAGGGAGAATATTTATATTATT
>CAUYRT010104300.1:0-74953 GCA_963574885.1 Lepilemur ruficaudatus | reverse complement strand
GGCAGAAGGATTGCTTGAGCCCAGGAGTTTGAGGTTGCTGTGAGCTAGGCTGACGCCACGGCACTCACTCTAGCCTGGGGAACAGAGTGAGACTCTGTCTCAAAAACAAAAAAAACTTGGTTTTAGTTACTGTATTTATTGGCTCTCAGATCCATGCCTTGTTCTTCTGCTCAAATGTGTAAGGCAAGTGTTGGCTGACTCCTGGGGGCTGCATGTCCCAGGCTCCTGGGTCAGCTGCAGCCCATGGGAGACTGACTTGTAAAAGATTCCTACAAGCAAAAGACAGGATAGCTGGAAGACAGGAAGAAGAAAGAAGACAGAATGTTCCCCTCTTCTTTCTGCCTCTAGCTGCATCACTAGCAATAGTTATATTAATATCTTCACTGTCAGAATCACCACAGATTCAGATTTTACTAGGAGACCCTGGCCTCTGGGCTCTGTTAGTTCTGCCTTGGTTTCCCCGTCCTAGCTGGGGCGGGGTGGATAATGACTTCTTACTGTTGCTACTCAATTCCTTATTTGACTTCTTAGTTCTTCCATCATCTGTATAACCAATTCTCTGGATTACATTCTTTCTGTTTTTCTGGTTGGACCTTGACTGATACAGTTCACCACGTAAGTAAGTGTGTGTATACTGGGTCATGGTATACAATACATTTGTACTGTGAGTAGTTATGATAGGGTTGAAAGTCACTGTCCATGAAAATAAATTGGATAGCATGCAGTGGATGGTGCTAGGCCCATTGCTTTACTTAGTCATTGATGGCTATCACTGAGTTGCAGAACATGATACTGGAGACTTATTTTGTTCTTCTTTTAAGGGAAACAGTGTGTTATAGTAGAAGGTACACTGACTGGGACTGAGAAGATCAAGATTCCGATCTTTGTGGGTGGCCGTGGGCAATCCATTCAACCATGTGTTCTAGTATATTATGCACAGAACCAGAGGTTCTGAGATTGGTATGTATTTTTTTTAAACCAGTGATTATTATAAGAAGTTAGAGTGTTACCATCTGAAGTAAGACGTTGATATATAGTCTATGATAACTCAAAGACCAGTGATGTTAGCATTTGAAGGCTGTTTAAAAGAATAGTCATTTATCTAGATCATTAAATTATGCTTTCATTCTTTATTTTCCTCAATTAATAAGTAGTTATTTATTATGCTACCATTAGAAAAAATATTAATAACTCAGCAGTCTAAAGTTCCTGGGAAAATAATAACCATTTATATGTGCCAAGGGAGCTGCAGAATAACTATTACAGTTAGCAATAGTTGATAAAGCACACCATAAAATTGAGGTATCACTTAAAGAACAAGTGCCCCTGATAGGTGCATATATTTTTAAAGTAGTTTAATGAAGTACAGGTAAAGTGTGAGGTGTCAACCTCTTTGAAATTCTGATATACTCCCAAACCCTAAGTCCTAAATGCTGAACAACTGAAAAAGTATGTTATGATGTTCTTTTATCTAATCAGTGAATCCCTTGTTTTCTCCCATATTTAAGAAAAATCTATTATTGGAAGGCTCCAAATAGTCTTTATAATAGTAAAATTCCAACAGATATCACAATGTCTCTGGTAAGATAAGCAATTGAATATGCACAGTTCCAGACCAAATGTGAGCTTTTCTTTTATGCCCAGCACTCATTGAAGTCAGTGACTGTTCAGTTGAGTTTATCTGAAGGGGAGATAAAAGCTTCCTGCCAGCATTAAACCTTGCCCCATGCAGAATCCAGACACAACTTTTTCCTCAAACGTCTTATACTTGTTTTATACATTCATCACTTTCTGGCTGGTAACATCATTCAAAACCAAAAGAAAGCCATATTGTTGTGGAATATTGATTTTATCCCTACCCGTGGAGAGACTAACTTTTTTCCTCCCAGTGCAGATTATTTATCTCAATTTCTTTAAAGGGTCAGCTAAGGTAATTTCGGTAGTTGTTTCTGTTTTTATATATTCCTGGTTTATTTTCTACTTGTCTCTTGAACTCCATAGAACTTCAGGTATAGAAAAAGGACTGAAAATGACAATAGTGAATTGTGCTTTTGTGTACTGAACTTGAAGTAAGAATCTGGTGAGTGACATAACACAAGCCAAGCTGGAAAAAGGTCACACACAAATAATAGGAGGCAATGAATAGTAAGTGAAAAGATAAGTTCAATAATAGCTGAAGGTGGTCAAAAAGTAAAATACTGCAATAAAATCTAACACAACAGCATGGGAGATGAATATACATATTTAGTTGAGGGGCTCAGAGGTAAGCTACGGTGTCACATTGGCACAGAAGCACATTATCAATCAGAGAAACACAGTACAAATCAAAGAGTAGTTGGTACAATGGCCTGCCAAACAAAAGTAAAAATATTTGAACAATCTATGACAAAAAAACTTTTAGAACCTGAATGCACAGTCTGATTCCTCATATTGCCCAAAGATGTGTCAATACCTCAAAGATGAGTTGATGGCAACACTTAAAAAATCCTTTTTTAATCCAGTCAACAATATATAATGCAGCATTATTGAGGAAATCTTCAGAATAATAATAAAGCCTCAGAAAGCCATCTCTGGAGAAAAATTAAGTTCTCTGGGCAGTTAGAATGCATTTGAATTACCTAGACAAATACTGAGTTCTACAGAATTTATTTTAAAGAGTAGACATGTTTGGATGTATAAAATATGCACACTTAGTTTTATAAAAGTTATGGAGCGGATTAATTTTCTATCAGAAAACTAACCTGGGTCATTGATGCTGCTGATACCTCTGTGTCAGTAATTCTTACTCCTTTTGGGGAAGATCTCCTTGATAGTCTGATGAAATGTACAGATTCTTTCTGCAGAAAATGTACATTAACATGATCACAGAATTTTGAACAGTTTTGGGGGATTCTCAAATACGTCAAAGAGCATCTGTATTTCACCCCAACCAAACCTCCATCATGGATTAAGAACCTTGCGCCGATGACGAATTACTGGGCATTTTTTACATAACCAACACAGATCACTCTGAGTCTGGAGTTCTACCAAGCTGAGTTAAAAGGTCTGACTTCATCATTTAGTCATTACCAAGTTGTTTGATCACATTCACCTTATAGTTAAAAAGAAAAAAAAGGATAGAGCATGATTTATGTATATTTATTCATAATACAAATATTCAGTACTCACATAGAAAGTGTATTATAAAACATACATAAAATAGGAATTATGAAAGAACGCAAAGAATATGATAGCAAAATTTAATTATCTTACTAATCATGATATCACACTATCAATAGCCAATATCTCAAAGCAAAATACATGCCTAGATCAGAATTCATCATTCATGATAGTTAATATAAATTGAAATTTCAAGTCGTCTTGGATAATTGTAGATGTTTTGCCCAATTTCTTGTTAGATCTAATCAGATTGCCATTGTTTTACTTCTCAATATGGCGGGCAAAGAATTCTGAAAGGTTAAAGTGGCAAATTTGATGATAATTTTCACCTGTGTTTTCACTACGGTACCAATTTCTTTGTAGGAAACTTGAGGCAATGTCAATGCCTAAAGAGATGCCAACGCCAGTGAAAGAAACAGAGGGGGTATATGGCGCTTCCTGTTTCATGTATTGTACCTGTATTTCTCAGGTACAATATATGTCACATGACTAGTTTACTTAGGGATCATATAAAGACTCTAGAGTAAATCAGTATAATAAATATATATATAAAGGTCCTTTTCTTTGTCCTTACATCATTACATTTTTTTTAATCATTAGAGGAAAAAGAAATAGAATTTCTAATGTTTTTCCTATATCACAATGAATTGTCTTTCTCACTCCATTTTGCAGACCCTGCCTTAGGCAAATTACTCATTGCTTCTCAGTTTCCTCATCTGTAAAATGGGGGCGATAGCTCTTGGGGTTAAATGGATTAAACAACATATGTAAAGGTCTCTGCACAACTTCTGACATGTGATTTAAAGGAGAAATAACAGGGAACTGCTATTATAATTATTACTACTTTATTACACAATTGCCGTGTATGTATTCATGTTACTCCTACCCTAATTTTAAAACAAACAAAATTTCTTGTCAATGCTCTGTAGCTTCTCTTCACCTTCTCACTTTTCTCTCCTTCCCTAAAACAAAACAAAATAAAAACCAAAAATATTTTCCAAGCCCTTACAGCTTGGCAAATAACATAAAGATCCTGAACACTTTGTGATCTTATTCATTAACGTGGTAATTACTAATAGTGAAGATCTGCTAAAAGTCTCTATATCAGAAAATTTTATCCTCTATCTCTCATCCTTTCATTCAACAAGTTGTGTGGTTTTTTTAAAATATATATAAACAACATACAATGTGCTAGGCATCCAGCTAATTGTTGAGGTTTCAAAGATGAATAGAAACACCCTCCAGGCACTACCTACCTAGTGGAGGATACAACAAATAATTGCATCAAAGTGATAAGTGCTATAATGGAGGTACACACACTGGTTGCTATGGGAGCAGAGTAGGACAAGCAGCTTCCTCTGCCTGGAGAGGGCAGAGAGGACCTCTGGAAGGATGCTGGGTCATAGTTGAGACTTGAGGATGTGAGCTGAGAACCCGCATTTCAGTTAGAGGGAAGTTATGTGCAATATGGCCACCTCGGAACCAACAGGTAGATCGAGTTGCCCTGAGCCTAGCCATTTTGGGGAGGTCAAGAAGGCTGGTAGAGACCTATCCATGCACAGCCTTGGATGTTGTGCTAAGAAGTTTGAAATACATCAAAAAATGGATTAGGAATAAACAAAGGATTTTAAACCAGAGAGTGACATGATCACAAAGAGAATTGATGTATTTTGAAGGAATGATTGTGGAGAGACAAAATCTATTGAGAATGCCCATCGGAGAAAAGGAGAGAGAGGAGTGTTTATTTCTGTAACAAATTTACTTGCTAATTCTAAACTCTTCGTTAAATTAAATGTCAGCTGATTCAATTTGTCAAAGTTTAGTTTCCATTACTGAAGATGAAGTACTCCTTCCATAAATGGTCTTACCTACTCCTATTTGAAGCTAGACAACATTTCAGTCAGCATTAACAGTTTGTCTATTGGGACTAGAGGCTTCCTAACTTTGTGCATGGAATTTTTCTTTATGAGGGTGTTGTAACTAGATATCAATTTTCAAACCCACCATCTATACAGAACATCAACCAAAGCAGACTTACATAACAAGTGCATGTGGCCACACAGACACGAAAAAGTGACTTCTATCCCTTGATACCAAACTAGAAAGAGAAAAGCAAGTTCAGAGAACACATTATGACTCATCAAAGTCCAAAAAGAAAAGCTTCAGTGTGAATATAGCATTCTGTGCAGCCTCCTGGAGTCCTTTTAGCTTCTAACCATATTTGCTTTTGTGTCATTTTCTGCAAAACAAAAGAACCCATCACTTCCTTAACATCAGTTGTTAAATTTTGCTTTACCTCAGAGATGAAGCTCATGCTAGATGTTCTACAATCTTCTTTTTGTACAAAGCGAATGGTGTTGCCTTTTCATTTTTCCTGATTTTAGGCCTTATTTTATAAAATTCCTATTTGCTGCAGTGCAAACTACAAACAAGACGATTCTTCAGAGGAAAGACCTGAAGGGAAAAGGTGATGCTTTCTTTGACCAATGGGAGGGGAGAGGGAGATGCAATATCTATATTTAGTCTCTGCTCCCAATGACAGATTTTATTTTTTACTTCCTATAGTTGTGCATATAATACATGGATACCAACCCCTCCAAACTGCATCAAAATTTTATATGAGCTGAAGAATATACACATATAACAAAGGAAATGTTTTCTTCTTTACTTTCCCTTTGACAAAATGCCAGGAGGAATGACCTGTCTCTTCCTGCAGTGACTTACTAAGATTATTGTTCTCTTTTTGAAATTTGGCATGGTAGGTGGAGGTAGAATCTTAAGTGAGGAAAGGGTATTTACTCACAAGGAAATAAAGGTGATGTCATCAATTTCTGAAAATTGGCATGCGAGGTTGGCATGCCAGGGTAACAAATTAGGCCCTAAAAAATTAAAACCTAATACTACTCTCTGTAATAAGCAGTGCCATTAGGTTAAAGCCCTTTATTATAGACAACTAGGTTATCTGGCTATATTTTTAGTTGCAACTTACTGGGAAGTTAGAAGTTAGTATTCATATCATACTTTTACTACACTACAAATTTTGTTTAAGGTTTCTCACTTATGTATTTCCCACTTAAGTTATACTGTCATACCCTCATGGAGAAAAACAAGTTCCCAACAGATTCTTCATGGCTCACTATATTCTATTTTCTCTTCGATGTGCTATCTTTTGTTGTCTTGAGCTTCACTTTGGGATAGACAGAAACGATGAAACTTAAGTCAACAAGCAAATAACAAGATTTTAGAAAACTAGAGTTTAGATGGGTGCTCACTAACATGCCCGGCCGTTGTGAAAATGGGCCTTTGCAGGCTCTGCTTCAGCCAGCAGTGGACCAGCCATGTAAACAATTCTTGCTACTTAATGACCACACGCAGTATTTGGTGTTCTTTCCATTGCTTCCTGTCTTCACTGTATTCAGCCTGCAGTTTTAAGCATTCTATAACTGCATTTCAGCCCCAGTTGCTCAAGTAGAGTCAATTTTGCAACAGTAAAATAGTCTTAAAATAGGATTTTACACTAGGAAGAAAAATCCTCAACCAGGTAGTCACAGTGCACTTTGAATGACTAATTTAAACCATTACATTACAAAATAAGGGATAAATCATACTTTTCATAACACTACCACGTAGGAAGAGTTTTAATTTTAAGAGTCAAGCACCTACATTAATCTGAGTCTACAATAATAGACCCCTGATTTAAAATCTCCTAACATTCTTACACACTTCATAAAACTAAAAACAAAATTGTCTCACCAAACACTGACCTACTGGTTCCGCCAAAGTACTGTATTTCAAGGAAAATCGGAGCAAGAGGTCTCAGAACCGAGACGTGCCAGCAGATTACAGTTTGTAACCTTAATTGGTCTTAAACGTGGGGCGGGAGGGAAGAAACTACGGTCTGTAGAGAATAAGAGATTTATTCCTCTTCTTAAATCAAAGGCAGATTCCATACTTCAGCTACCCTCTAACCTGCCCGCCCGGCCCCCACGGGGTTGTTCTCTCACATTTTGGTATACGTTTTACGTGAGGATGACAGGAGGGGGAAGGTTAAAGTGCTGTCTAGTCCACGAGGTAAACAGAGGGGTTAGGGCTGGCTTATTTATTTATAAGGCGTTCAGCCTCTCAGCTGTTTCTGCCTCACTGGCATTTGGAAGCTTGCAGTCCGTTAGAGAAGAGACAAATTTGGCAGGAACGTTCTTTGTGCCCGCCTTCCTTTTTACTGGGAAAAGAGGGGCAGATTTATAATGACAGCCTTTGGGGGGGAGGAGAAAAAGTTTCAACCGGCATGGCAATGCCCGTTTTTCCCATAGTCAACACTGTGCCACAAACAGCTTTGGTGCCACTCGGAGCCCTCTCTCTGTCGCCTCCCTTTCTCTCTGCAGGCTCTCACTGGCAGGCGGAGGCACAGTTAAATTCCAGCACCTTCTCCACATACCCCCAAACTACTACGCGCTATTACTACGGCTGCCCTCCCTTTTTGCGTTGCCTCCTCCTCTAGCCCAGCCTCCCCGGAGGAGTCCCGCAGCGGCCCCCGGAGGAGGACTTGCCGGGGAAGGGATAATGGGCACTACCTAACTCCAGCAGGGCTTGGGGCTTTCTGCGTCCTGCGCAGTTTCTCTGCTCCAGGCACAAACGCGGCCCGAGAGCCGGCGCCTTGCAGGCACACACACGGATCCACGCATACAGTAGAGCCGTCTCGGTCCACATTCTTGCACACCGCCCCCTCCTCCCCCCGCGCTCGCGGAGTCGCTGAGCAGGGCGAGTGACAGGCGCGTCCCGCCAACCCGCGCCCGGGCGGGCAGGGAGGAGCGGCGCGCGCGGCCAACTGCGGCGCGTCTTCCGGCGCCGGTGGAGGCGGCGAAGGTGGGACGCGGGGCGGAGCCCGAGTTTAGGAAGAGGAGGGGATGGCTGTCATCAATGAAGTCATATTCATAATCTAGTCCTCTCTCTCTCTGTTTCTGTACTCTGGGTGACTCAGAGAGGGAAGAGATTCAGCCAGCACACTCCTCGCGAGCAAGGTAAATATAACTTACAACTCCTTTCTCCTCTCCCCTCCCGTCGGCCTCCGGGCTGTAGCCGCCGCACAAACCCCTCCGGCACCGCGCCGCCTTCGCCCGGGATTATTCATTATTAGCCTAATTATTATTTATTCTGCATGCACGGGGACCAAAACAAACAGGCGGGCCAACCGCCACAACAAAAAGCCCGCCTCCTCCCCGCGGGCCTCAGGTGGAATGCTCTAACGACAGCTCCCAGGCGGCGGTGGAAGAAACGAGAAAGTTTCAGCCGAACCTTGCTGTTCTAATAATAACAGTAATGATTACTACTTAAAGGGGGCAAAGGGGAAAAAATCCCAACAAACCACAGCCTTGACCCTGGGTAGGCAGCGATGCGCTGCAAACTCAAGGTTGCAACACACATTCCGCCAGGTTGCAATCCCCTCATCCCCTTAAAAGCCAGGGGTTGGGGTGGCAGAAGGAGGGGGAAGGTTGGGGGACAGGGGAGGAGGATGAAAATGCTACTGTTCATCCCGAGCAATCCTCCCCGGAAGAGTTGGAAGGGGAACGGGAAAGGAGGGCGAGGAGCTCGGGCTGGCGGCAGGGCGCCAGCGAACGCTGCTGCCACCCGCTTCCCGGGGACTTGTTTAAAGGGCTCCGGCTGCAGAGACGCGAGCGGATCACGGCGGGAGAAGCCCAAGCTGATGCGCTGGGGAGGCGGCAGCCACCGCCGCGGGGCCGGTGCATGCCGGATCGGAGGTGTCACCTCCACTTGCCGCGTTCCCTCCGGCGGGGATGGGGACACTGATCGGTAGGCAGGCCTTTAGGCAAAGGGGCTGGCAAGGGGCTGCGCCCGGGGCGCTGCGGACGTCCCTGCCCCTGGTACCTGGCGGCGGCGCAGGCTCGGGTGTTGAAGTTCGGGGTGTCCGGCTCAGACCGCAGTGCTGGGGGAGACGGAGGAGGCCCCAAAGAAGGAGGTCAGAGGTGCCCGCTGGGCTCCGTTACCCTGCCCTCCCCCTCCCTGGGTTTGTTTTCTTATGCTTCGCGTCTTCCCCAGGCTAGCACCACGGGCGCTGCGGGCGTGGGGCGCCTGCGACCGTCCGGGTGCTAGGGGCGCTCTGGGACCCGGGAGAACCACGGCGGCTGCGGGCCGGGGAGGCCATGATCCGGATTATCCTCTCTGCCTGACTGTCACAAACAGGACCCGCGCGCACCCGGGCAGCGGCAGCGGCAGTGGCGTTCGCCTGGGAAGGCGAAGGGCTGCGGTGGGGAGGGAATAGGGGAGGGTAGCGAGGGCGAGAGGCGGGGAGACGGGGTAGGAGCCTCCTCCCAACGATGACACGCACCCCTTCCTTCTCGCTCCCTGCTTTTGAGTTTGCTTTATTCCCATCCCAACCTGGTTTACCCTTTCCTTTGCTCTCCCCCTCCATCCGGCCGCCTTCCGTCCTCCCGTTTGCGTTGCAAAACACGGCCATGCCATCTACAAAGGTGTCGCGATGCACTTCCCCAAATAACCGGTTCGGCGAGCCAGCCCCTAGGCGCCCTCCGGCCACAGGGCGCACGCCGAGTACAGTGCCCCGGCTGCCCCGCACCAGGCCTCGCAGCTTGGGCGCAATTGCACCGCACGGGGCGGGGCGCAGCAGTGCGGGCTCGAGGGTACACCCGCGCCCTGGCCGGGGCACTCGGGCCGGTTTCCGGTACACGCGGGGAAATCGCCTCCTGCCAGTGTCTGCTCGCTCGCCTCCGCCTCTGCCGCCTGGATTGCATTATTATTTTTATCCGGGTTGCTGTTTGCTGCGGATGGTGGTGAGCGCGGGGCTGGCTGGGCTGCTTGGGGGGTGGGGTGGGGTGGAGGGAAGTTGGACGTGTATCAGGAAGGAAAAAAAAGTTTGGCAGGGCGGCTAAGTAGGGTGGAGGGGTAGGAGGGGGCGGCGAGCTCCCGCAGCTCGCGTCTCAGCGCCCTCCCGGCCGGCGTGAGTGTGTCTGCGCGTGAGTGAGTGTGAGTGTGTTGTGCACGCCGGGGACAGTGCGTCGGGAGCAGCGGCGCGGTCAGTCCCTCCTGCCCGCACCCTCCCCGGGAGCCCGGGGAGGACCAGGCAAGGTTCGGTGGCGAGGGCTGGTGGGGGCGGTGCGTGCGTGTGGCTGTGAGTGTGAGTGTGTGTGTGTGTGCGCGCGAGCGGCGGAGAATCAGGAAGTCACAGCAGCGAAGCGCACAGACATGTTTGATCGCCGTGACATGACGCGCGCGAGGGAGGAAGCGGCGGCGGCGGCGGGGGTCGGGCCGCGGGCTCGGGCGCTGGCCTAGGGCTGCGGCGCGGAGACCCGCTCCCGGCCGCCGGCCGTGCAGCCACCCCAAGCTCCACGAGCCCCGCGCCCCTTTTTGTTCCGCGTCCCCCAGGTAAGGAGACTGCGCCGCCGCCGCCCGCTGTGTGCGGGGCTTTCCAGCTCTTTCGCTGCCAGCCCCCTCCGGTCTCTCAGCTCGCCTTTCCTGCAAAGTCAGGCAGGCGGGGGAAATGGGCTCCTTGTCCTCAGATCGATTGCGTGGAAAACTTTCCAGCGGGAGGCACCGTAAGGGGGAAGAAGAAGGCCTTGCTGGCTGCTGTCGCTTGTCAGTTCTTTCTCCTCCGGAGAGTGTGAGTCGCAGCGCCTTGGGGCTGTTGCACATTCAAACTTCGGGCCTAAACGTACCTCCAACTCTCGCAGGATTTACTCCGGCAATAATATAAATATTCGACGTCGTCCACTTGCTCTTGCCAGGCGTTTTGATTTTTTAAGAGAAGGAGGAAGGCTTGGAAGTCGAGGGAGTGGGGGTGTTGTGCAGAATCCATTCCTTATTCAATGTCTGCACCGGGTGTTATGTAATTTTAGTAGCACATGGGTGCAAAGCCCATACTGGGCTTCTCCTCTCCTTTGTTTATGTAACTTTTAGGAGAGTTTTGCAAGGTTATCACCTTTTCTACCTTCCCACTAACCTTATGGAGGGTGGTACTTTGGAAAAAAGCAAAGCGACTGGGGATAATAATTTTTTGGAGGGGTGTCATCATTGTCTCCTTTCTGGTCATTATGTAGGCATTTATTCCTTTGTATGTGTAATGATAGAGCACAAGGAAGACATTAAGGATACACGTTTGTTTCCTGCATTGACTGGTTATTTTTAAGGTTTACGCGTTATCAATAGCAGAGTTAAATTTCAAACTTCCATTTCAAAGGACTTTTTAAATTTACACCTGGTTGTATGCCTCTCTTACAGGAACAGAATGCTTGTGTGAATAGTGAGATTGTTGCTTGGGTGCTGAGTAACAGAAAATTCCTGTCCATCTACCTAAGATTCAGAAATCACTGAGGATGCTACTAAAAAAAAGCTACCATGCCCGATGGTGTGTGTATTTATATATTTACATACAGATGTTTTCAGTAATATATCCCACCAGTTATTTGGGGGGCCACTACCCGAAGCTTGTTGGCCAACACCAGACTTGTTAGGCTTCCAGGCTACTTCTAGCACGCTGGAGAAGTGTTAAGAGGTGTGGCAGGTTTGAATCCTAGTTGGTGCATTGTTATGCAAATTGGACACACTTTCTCTTTTAGGAATCTAATTGCCCTTTTATTCTCTTGGATTTTCTTTCTTCTTCTTTTTTTTAAGTGTCTCTTACAATTTAAATGTTTGCTCTTGGAAAAAGGAGATTTAGAGACACCTGTTAGGTCCAAAAGATATTCATTGAAATAGACTGAAAGCAAAAAAAAAAACCCCACACAATAGCCCTGTAGGTCATTAAAGAGACCTGCCATATTAGTAAAGAATATTTAAAATAAATCAGGAGTTTGGGGTATCAGAACCCTTGACAAGGTGAGGTGAAGGAGGGCTTCCTTCAATGCAGCCTTTCTCTTATGAATGATACCAGCTACAGCCCAGCATCGGACTAGCTGCACTGTGGTGTTTCACAGAAAATATTCACCACAAGAGCATGTTCAAAGCAGCCTTAGATCTTTTCTTTTGTTCATTTGTAAAGTGGTTTTTGAGCATTTCTTGTCAAGTTTCTTGAAAAGTGCTTTGACCAACACCTGAGGCTTAGAATTAACAAAAAAAAAAAAAAGTGCCTCGGCTTGTATTATATTGTTAATGCTTGAATTCTGTTTAAAGTTTTCCTGACAGGGTATATCTATAAAGTAACAGTTTTACAGATAATTATTTAAAACTTACTTTCTTTGATTAAGATAAGTCATTCTACAAGCAATCTTTTCTATAAGGTAATTGTTATACCCATTATATTATGGTAATATTTTGACATTTTATTTTAAAGGCTTATTATATATTAGAATGAGACCATAAAAAAGACTTTCATAAATAATACAAGTGATGCTGTCCTCTAGTGTTTTCATGGGTTTTTTTTCTCCTTTAGAAGTTTTCCTTTGTAAACAAGGCCTTTGTCAAACTCTCCTAGGTCAGCAGCTTTTTGATGCTCCAGAGAAATAATAAATCACTATTTATGACATCTTGACATGCTGCTGAGGACAACTGAATTATCACAAATACAATGCTAAGAACTATTTCCCAGCATTAGCAAGTTGAAGGCGGTTGGTAGGACCTTATTTTAACCACCAGAAGATTTGATGTTCACTGTTTTTGGTCAAGATGATTTTAAGGGACAATATGGACAATTAGTTGCTTAACGTGAATAGCCTCAGAAAACTCCGTGTACATGAGTCTCATTTCTCTCCTGTAGTATTTCTGGTGAAAACATGAGAAAATTTCCCAAATATGAAAGCCATGTTTGGGGGCTACATCTGATCTCTTCTTTTTTGTAAAAGAAGTATTTTCTAAATTGTTCCTTTACCTTAAATGTTGTGTTTTGGAGATTGTTTTTGGCCAATAGAGGATGCTGAATTTTCTGTCTTCTTTGGAAGAGTTCTTATTATAGAACTGTAATCTCTAGCCAGTAAATAAAGTCTTGGGTCATTCCATAAGTAGTTGCAAATAGAAAATACAGTTGGTGACACATTATTTGGTAGAGTATTTAGAAAGACGTAGGGTGTTTATTTTTTCTATATAGAAAATTGTGACTTTATAGGTACCAGGGAGTATAGGAGTCTAAAACTATGTTCTGCCAGAGTCACTATGGAAGAGAGCATATTTATTTGCCTAAGATATATATCACCAAGTGGGATCTTGCAACCTAGATTTGAAAAACTTTACAGCTTTATTACAGTTTGCTATGACTTTATTGTTACTCATGTTAGTAGAGCACTTTTCCTTGAAAGAGTTCAGGATATGTTTGTTAGAGTTTTTAAGTTATGAAACTTGTAAAGGTATAGTAAAAGATACTTGAATAATTATACCTCAGCAAAACATGTAATAGAACTGATGAAATTCGGGAGCTAAATAAATAGTTGGGTCCTTTGAATGTTTGATATAAACACCATTAATTCACTCATTTGGAGTGATGTGTTAGGGAATAGAAGAGTTTAGACTGAAACAGTGCCATGAATAACGCCTTTCTGGAGTTCTGGGTTCATAATATTTTATCATGTAATTGAAGCCTAGTATGAATTATGATATTTTATTAGCTATATAAGACTTTCAGGACATTTGGACAATTATGATCAGGCTATGTGCATGTACGATTTAAAATATTCAAAAGTATCACAGTATTCTACTGTATTTTTAGATGAACTGGCATCAATTTAAGCATCATTCATACCAATATATGATCTACAGCTGTGCAAACACTAATGTTTTAGAAACTATTTGGAAACTGGCCTAACCTAAATATGGACTGGCCCTTTTGTAAATTGATGAATGGAATCCATAGAAATTGAAATAAAATCTCAGTTCAAAAACCATTTAATATGATTATAACTCCTTTTTAAAAAAACTGAATTTAGAATTTGAGAGTTAAAATTACTTAAAAATGGGAAAGAAAATCTCTAACCAAAAAAGATTGTGATATGTTGGTTCACAGGTTATCGAAGGGAAATTTGCACTTAGATTTTGTTTTTCTTGTTCAGGATGACTGTATATTTCTTTACCTACTTGATGTGGTATATTTCAGTTTTTACTATCCCACTGGGAGGTGAGTTATCACATGTGGGAATTGTCCGTGAGGAAAGCCCTATCCCATCTTCCGCCTGTGCTTTGTTGAACTGGGCATGTTAATAGCTTTGTAAATATTCGCAGCTATTTTGTGGTTTGCTGTTGTGCTGTACCAAAATGCCATTAAGCAAAGTCCAAAATTCACTAAGAATTAGATTATCTGTAATTGAGAGTATATGTTTTTAAAGAATGTACCTGAACATTTAACAGCATATTCACAATAGCATGTTTAATATGAATAGCAAATGGTAAACTGCACAGGCCCTGTGATCCAGAAAGATCAAGGTGAGCTTTCTTGAGTCAATGGGATAGATAAAGTCTTTGAGATAAGACAGGGTTGTGGTAGGAGGGGGGCAGGAGTAAGGGTGGTCCCTGCTGATCATCTCGGGTCATAAGGAAGCCCTGCGATCACAAGCACCAGCCTGAAGAAGCAGTGGTAAAACCAATGTACTTGTTTGGACCTGGTTGTCTGAAGCAAGAGGTTCCAGTTGGGGAGAATTTTCAGAAGATAAAGTCAGAGATTGTAGAAAGACTCGACTTCCAGGCTAAAGCATGAATATTTTATCCCATGTGTATAGGAGGCTTTTCTCTCAGAAGTTTTGAGCAAGCGAATTCACGAACAAAGCAATGTTTTAGACTAACCTGGTCAGTTGTAGATTTAACTCCAGGGTGGGAATTGAAGCCGTTAAAACGATCCCCTCAATAATGCACATTTGCATATGCTAGCCCTCAAGGTATCTTCATACCTAATATTTTATTTGATTCTTACCAAAATTGAGGTTGTAGCCAGTTATTGTGTGCCTATTTTGTAGGGGAGGAACTTGAAACTCAAAGAGGTTAAGTAAACTATTGTGTTAATTAAAAGAAACAGGCCTATTAACATCATAAAGAGCTATTATCCATTTTAATTGCAATGAACTTGAAGCATTCATTGTTGAATTTCTTTGCTATTGTGTAAGTCAGGGCCAGTTGGACGCATTAAAGATCGTCCATCATATAACCTTGGTTCTTTCAGCTTGTGATGGTAGAGTTTTACTACTCAGTAAAAGTGTGCCATTTCAACCAGAAGTTTTTAAAGTATGTATTTCAGACTCTTCTTTTATGTGTTTAATGTATAAATAGAATTATCTTGGCAGACAGAAAAGGAAGTGGCTATCAATGATTCTTATCAGCATCCAAAATGAAGTAGCCTTGCAAAAGAGCCTAACCTAGGCAGGACAAGCGTAGGTGTAAATAAAAATGAGATATTGCCTTTCAGGGCATCATGATTTGAAACTAGCTTTTGTTGGTTTGTTTGTTGGCTTCTGTTTTGACCAACTGCCTAGCATTTTGGGTTCAATTGAATTTTAAAAGTGATAGTTACCCATGATTACCTTTATAACTACCAGTGGATATGAGTCCTGGATTAGAGGGATGCTTTGCTTTATAAAGGGCTTCTAGCACTTGCGGGTTTTCTGGTACATTCCCTTTTCCTTCATGGGAACATGGTCAGTCTTCACTGAGGAGGCCATGGAATTTCATCACAGGTAGACTCTTCTCAGAGAGTAGCTCATGGTATCCACAGGGGTGGTAGTGTTAAGAGCCAGGATCCTGTTGAGGCAGTGCCTGGGGTTCATAGGGGAATAATTAGCCACAGCCACCTTTGTTGTTATCCTCTGTTATGCACAGAGCTGCCTCAGAGCCTTTGCCAGGTCTGACTCTGGGCAGGGATGGTTCCCAAGGCAGTTTATTTAAAGCGAGGGAAACAGCTCACACGTGTCCTAATTTGTTTCCCTGATTGAAAGCTGGAGAGTTCACGGAAGCCCAAAGAACAGAGCAAAGTTTTAATCCAACAACTTTTAAAAACACATTTGACTTTGAAACGAATGCACACTGATGTAAACAGCCACGAAAATGCTAAGGAAATGTTTTCAATGCTTTTCTAGGGTCTTGACCAAGCAACTTACAGCGTTAACTTTAAACCCAATGCGATTTTTATCCATGGCACAAATCATATTGTACACTGTTTAAAGTTGCACGTCTCAGACCAAGAATCAGTGAGGGCCTTGGTAATGTTTCACCACCTATCTAGACAACCTTGGCCTCTAAAAAAGGAACTTATGGTAGATTTATTTCCCTTATCTGCATTGCTGTTGTCTTTACCCATGCCCTGCCTCCCCCATTAAGAATAGCAGTGCTTGTGTCCCAGTTCTAGAGATGTTGCTACTTCTCTGTGGGTGAGTTATCAATTCATTTATGGAGAAAGCTACATGGAAAACAAAAAGCAGTCCTTCAGGTCAGGGGAGATGTTCTGAATCAGCAAACAGACATAAAAAGAACTCTTATCTTAACTATCTCCTGAGCGTCATAGTTCTCCTGTAACAACCAGAAAACTTTAAAAAGACTTGAGATATTCTTAGGGATATGGACTGGACCTAACTTTTATTTCTGATATTCCACCTTTAACCTGGACCTCAAAATTTTTCTGTAAAGCAAGCAGTAAAAAAAAAGATATGTTGGAGATCTAAGATTTCCCCATGCTTCCTTGTGAAGTTTGGTGAAGAGCAATTTAAGAGGCATTGCAAAGGTTGGTGTGTGTCCCCAAACTCTTTCTGTGACTAGAAAACAAAGGCTTCTAGGAAACTTTTTTTTTTTTTTAAACTTCAAGGCCAAGCTGCAATGCCCCCTTCTTTACACTTTCCCTAATTCCCTTCTTCTGTCCTCTGCCCTCAGAGCTGAAAGTAATCACTCCTACCCAGTGACTGCCTGGACCTGTTACCTGCACCCCTCCATATCTTGCAGGATCTTTCATTTTTTTCTCTTGTTGCTGTTTATGCACAAATCTTATTTCCCTGTCAGACTTTCAGAGTCCTGAGGTAAGCCCTCTGATCATTTTTTTATACGTGCTGCATGACTTGTACCTGATGGATACTCAGAGGGGTTGGGATAAATAAGTAAAACGCATCCTCTGGATGTTTGATAATACATCATGGACCTTTCCAGTTGATGACATTGTCTTCATCTCATTGTCTCTAGGATTTCTCTCTTCTTCTCTCTTGCATGACAAATTGATATAGTGTCACAGTCAAATCCTAGTCTTTGCAAAATACCTTTCCCATTGTTTCTGCCTCTGTTTCCTTGTCCTCCCCTTCCCACCCCTGGACATTGCTCTGGCCCAAGTGAAGACTGTCCATTCTGGGGGACAGCTTGTCTGACTGGCAGAAGTAACAGTTCAGTACGGGGCTGGGAGTCAAGATAAAAAGTTCTCTTGAGGATTTCTCTCCTGCCACAGATGTTACTTTGGGCAAGCTGTGTTGTCCCTTCCTATCTTACTGCCCTCATCTTTTCAGTGGGGTTTTGACAAAATGTCTCCCCATTTCAAATCACCAGAAATATTATGAAGCACGTGTGGGTGTGCTTAAATATTATTTTCCATGTGGGAGTCTTTGGTATTTCCATTGATTGCAATTAGACCGTAAGGCATAAGTTTTGTCATGGTTGTCATGGTTGGAGTGGTGACCCTTAAAATTCCATGAAGTTGAACTCCTTTTAATATGCAGATGGGTGTGCTGAGCCTTTCAGCTCAGGCCAGGGAGGGAGGAGGTCGGTAGGGGCTGAGGGAGGATGATGGTGGTGTTAGGAGTTCTGGGAAGCTCCTCTGGGGCCTTTTATTTTTAAAAACACACATTCCCAAGTTGTGAAGGTGGGAAAGCAAGGATGAAAAAAAGACAGGGTGTACAGCTGACAAACTCTTGCCAAAGAAGAGTTTGGCAAGAGTTTGGCCCTCAGGGAGTCCTGGTCTGAGGTAGAGGGAGCATTCTGGGGGAGGAGGGGACCAGCAGTGTGTGTGTGTGTGTGTGTTGGGGGGTGGAGGCTGCCGAGCCCTCCCCCGTCCCTCATTGTCTTCATTTATTAGCCACATAATTGTGGAACAGGTTGTTCTTTTCTGTGACAATGTAAAACTCCCTTTCCCCCCAACACAAAATAAAAATAGATTTTGAGTGTTTTCATGTGAACAGACCTACCACTGCCTTATTGAGCTTATCTGAGCCCGCTCCTCTGCCCCACCCCTACTGCGCCTCCCCTGACCATCGCTACCGTCCCCACTGGGTCCTTAGTGCTTTGGAGAAGAAAGGGGCAAGGATTCCGGAGGATACGAGCAGGGCTGCTGAGGGGGAAGCTGGGCTTCCAGTACTGGACTTTAAGCCTTAGCCACACTCACTTAGTATAACAATATACGCCTCTGCTTGTGACTCGAACCCCTTTGTAGTTTATATACCCCCAAGTTTCTTTATACTGTGGGAAAGTCTGATCATGTACTTGAACTGTCAAAGTTGCCACCAGAAGTGAAGAGGAAAGAATAAGAGGCCAGGACTCATCTTTAAGAGGACCCCCTCTTGGGTACACTTGGGTGGTGATAGACAGGGGCGGTCTTTGGGGACAGCTGTGATTGTGCCATGGAGGTCCATTAGTGAACTCTCCAACATACAGGTTTGGACGAAGTCTTTGACATGCTCCAGGAAGAGTAGGCATCAAGACATGGATGGACACTTTCCAGACACTCCCATCCCGAGCCTAGAAGAAGCCAAGATCCCAGAGGAAAAGCACTTTTTCCAGGGCCCCAGAGTTGGTGGTGACCCTGAGACCAGAACTCAGGTCTTTGGATATCAGCAAATATCACATTCAAGTTCTATGAGAGTCCAGATCTCTGACATTCATTAGATGTGTGGCACAGAGCAAGTTTTCTAGTTTGTTAAACTATACTGTCACTCTGAGTCATACATTGACATCCTTGAGTCCGAGGGTTCTCTTCTTATTAAATTCTTGTATAATGTGTTCCTATATTAACATTTCAGTGTTATGCCTGTAATTTTCCATTTCTTTTCTGTTTTTCACTCTAAGAAGTTTTTAATGGTTTCCTTTAATAAAAAATGAGGAGCATTTTTATGGGACTGTGTACAAGTAGTGATAACATTCTCCAAGATTCCCAGATGACAGTGATAACACATGCAGAAAGTAGTATTATGGGCTAGTATTTGTATTAAAATATAAAACTTGAAAGGTAGGAAAATCAGGCTAACTTCAGTATTCGTCTTGTTGTCCAAACTTGTGGTGTGTTACCATAATACCTACTGAAGCTGATTTCAAGGTAAACCATAACAGGAAGTGAGCAATTTCCTTTTATTCACTAAAAAATAAAGGGGTGTATTAGTTGCTGATATACATGAAAGAACATTATAGCTTGTAGTACCCCTGAATTGACGTCAGCTTCCTAAATTTAAAATGCTGACTGAACCTGTGTGTGAGGGGGTGGAAAGGAAAAAAAAAAAAAGGAGTTACTTCTGCCTGCTCTGTTAATCACAAAGAATAAAATAATAACATTTAGCTCTTTAGTGAATTCAAGGCTGTAATTCAACAGGAGCTCCCCCGTTGTTTCAGAAACCACTCTACTGGGTTCTCTTAGTCCTCTCGTAGATCCCCTGCTTACAATCACTTTCACTGCTTCCTGTTTTAGCCCTAATTTATGTATCAGAGTGGCCTCAATTCTTGCCTACACTGGAAAGATTTCGTTAGGCGAACATGCCTCAAACACTGACTACTCTCTAGTGTTTATTTATAAAATCAGTTGACTCCGTTAATAATTTGCCCATTAAATTTTGTCTGCAGTTTATTCATCAGACATTTTTTGAACACTTAACCACACTCCAGTTGGAGGTGCTGGGGATACATGGGGGAGGAATGGCAAGACTCTGCCTTCCTGGCCCTCACACTCTAGAGATGCATTGAGAGGTGACAGTAGGTAGCTAGGAATGGAATGAATGTGGGTTTTTTGTACTTTCCCTCCAACCCCTTGTTTCACTATGGAAAAAGCCCTGCTGTGGGTGACTCGGCCGCTACAATCTAGTTCCCTCTCTGCCACTAAGCAATGGGTAAGCAAATCATTTAGGGTATCTCATTCTGTATTTTGCGAGGTTGACAGCAGAAAAGTTTTTGTGTATACAGGTGTGTGCCTCCAAGGTAACATCATAATACAGAATAATTACTATCACCAGTGGCATTCCGCTATCTTGCTGGGATCATTGATCTCTATCAGAATCTGGAAAACAGCTTATTTACTCATTTCGGCTCCTCTCCAAGGTGCGGTTGTACCCACTCTATGAGGCAGTTCCCTGTCGGGGATGCCAAGAAGCCTTGGAGCGTGGGTGGTGGAATATTGCTCTGCTGAAATCGGAGAACCAGAATTTCCACATCTAGTCTGTGGTGGGCTCGGATCCAGTAGTCATGGACGAATTCTCTCAGGGATCCTTGACCAAAGCCAGGCCTGGGACAACTGCCCCAGGGGTCTCTGCTTCAATCAGTGAGCTGGCAGGAGGACCACATCTTGAACTGTCCCTTCTCATCACTCTGGTTCCGTGGAGATGGTGGGGGAAATACTGCTAAACAAGAGTGGCTGCTTGTTGTGCCAGGCACACAGCTGTGTTTTTTACACATACCATTGCGTTTAAATCTCAGAAGAAGAAACGTTAAACAGCTTAGCTAGTCATTGCATATGTGGGGTTTTGAACCCATATTCGTCTTGATGCCCGTAGCCTCTGCTTTTTCCATGATTGGAACTTTTCTTTCATTCTCAATTTTATGAGACTGTATTTTTTCCCCCTTTTAACTGTCTTGAGTTCTCTGTGAAGTTTTGAATGCCCATTCACTTATGAAAATGGGTCTTGATTGGATACTTTTTTTTAAAAAGAGTTTTACGTTTTAACAGCTTTGGGGGGTTAATGACTTGTAAGGTGTCCAAACCAGTAAGTAATAGAGAGCATCTGTTGACTTCAGTAATAAATTTCAAACTTGTTTAGAATTCTGCTTATGTGTTAAATTTGAGTTTCTCCAGTGAGCCTTTTTCTATCTTAGATGATTTATATCTTTCTGGGGAATCATTTAGAGTGTGTGTTTTTTTAAACAAGTGGTCTTCATAAAGACTAGGGCAGACGGATATATATCACACTCACTCAAACATCTGGACTAGACAGGGCAGTTCTGTTTGATGTTTGTTACAGAAATGGCACCATCAAATGCTAACAACCGTTTTATTCTGATCTTAACATCATGTTTAAAACGTGCCTTTCTTTTTTTCTCCTGTTTTCTGACTTAGTATCACTCCACTGACTGGCAGAGACCAGAGAAGTAGATGTCCACGCCCACAGACCCTGGTGCGATGCCCCACCCAGGGCCTTCGCCAGGGCCCGGACCTTCCCCTGGACCAATTCTTGGACCTAGTCCAGGGCCAGGACCATCCCCAGGTTCCGTCCACAGCATGATGGGGCCCAGTCCTGGACCTCCAAGTGTCTCACATCCTATGCCGACAATGGGGTCTGCAGACTTCCCACAGGAAGGCATGCATCAGATGCATAAGGTAAGAGTCTGTTCTCCCGTTCGATCTCATTGTCTGATTCATGGATGGCTAATGCTCCTGATAACCCCAGCTCTTTTTTCTATTTTTGTCAACAAGAGAATCAAGCGAGATCTTTGTCTCATCTTGCATATTATTAAAAATGCACATTCTGAGGTACTTTTATTGCTACAAATGTTGTACCGGTCATGAAGATCAGATATTGGCTTTTTAAAATACTAAGATAGACTATGCAGTTCTGACAGATCCTGTGATTTGTGGGTTTGAGGTGTTTTGGTTTGGTGAATGTGTATGCTAGTGTATAAGTCTTGTTTATTTCTTTTTCTGTGTTGAATAACTTATATCATCTACTAATGAATACATTGAAAATAATTCTTTCCTGAAAATGTTGACACTTATTAAAAAATTAAATCCCAAAAACTAAAAAAATAAAATTTCTTTCCTAAAGTTTTTTTTTAAGGCTCTATTGAAATTAAATAGTTTCTAGGGAATCCTTAAAATGCACTTCTCTCTGTGAAGTAGTTTTATTCTGGTTTTGGAAGAAGATTTTGATTTTTGCAGTGCTCAGGTCTAGTTGTTTGTTTCTGGACTAAAGTTATAACGATCCTCTAAGAGACTCAGATTGTTGCTTTGGGGATGATCGTATCTGCACAATTTGGCATTATGCCTTCACAGGAGATGCAAAAAGAGAGAGCACCCCTTTGAGAAAGTAAACAAGGTCCTCTGCGACAGTTTGCTTTGAAAGTTAGCAGTAGCCGAGGGAAATCTGTGAGGACACTGCACTGTACCTGAAGGATGTGCCTAATGAAACAAATAGAGGTTTTACACTGCTTTGGATGACATCACAGGTGAATAGGGGGTGGGGCTGCCTCTTGATATTAAGTAGGTGTATTAGTTAGGGTTCTCCAGAGAAACAGAACCAGCAGGAGAGATAGATAGACAGAAAGAAAGAAAGAAAGAAAGAGATTTTTTATAAGGAGTTGGCTCACACAATTGTGGAGGTTGAGAAGTTCTAGGATCTGCAGTCGGCAAGCTGGAAAGATCCAAGAGAGCTGTGAGTTCCAGTCCAAGTCTGAAAGTTAAACCAGAAGAATCAATGGTGTAAGTCCCAGTCTAAGGGCAGGAGAAGACTGGACGTCCCACCTTCAGCAGAGAGCAGTGATCTTAACAGCAACTTCTCCTTTCCTTTTCCTTTGTATTCAGGCCCTCCATGAATTGAATGTTACCCATTCACATTGCTGAGGGCAGTCTTCTTTATTCATTCTGACAATTCAAATGCTAATCTCATCCAGAAACACCCTCACAGACACACCCAGAAATAATGTTTAACCAAGTATCTGGGCACCCGTGGCCTAGTCAGGTTGACACATAAAATGAACCATCACAGTAGACACGCAGTGGAAGAGACTAGCTTAAAACAAAAAGATTACTACAGACAAAAGTAAATCTTTTCTCTAATCGAGTAGGAATTTAGGTCAGTTTTAAGGTAAGGTATCAGAGCCCAAAAGGGAAGATCCATTTGTTAAAAATTTTGTTATTTGATGATTTTCAAGTCTAGAAAGTAATAGGTATTTACTTTGAAAAGTAAAACAATACTGAGGTAAAGAAAATGGTTAATTCTAGCTTCACCCCAGGTAACAGCTTGTTGTATATACTTTTTGCACCTTAGTTTTCTTCATGTTCAGTAAAAATATTGTATAGGCACAGTATGTATATATGATTTTTTTGCCTTTTTTTTTTTTTACTGTAATAGGATCATATTGCCTCTGTTAATTACCCTGAAGCTTTCTTTTTTTGTTTAACAATGGATACCCCTATAATTTCACCAAGATCTTTCCCCCCTTTTTCTTAATTTATTTTTTTAGCTTGTCAGACGTCTAGAGAAATAAAGCTGCTTGTCGTCCGTGTCGTATTTTTTAGGGGACACATCAAACGTATTGACATATGGACATCATTAAATTGTCCTGTATTTAGATTAAATTAATTTGAGAGCTGTATTCTAGATCTGATCTGTCACTTGTAAAACTTTGCCCAAGCAGGTTACATAATTTCAGAATGGTTTAAAGATGTTTCATCTTCAAAACGAAAGATAAAATTTGAAGGAACTATTTAGCTAACCTTTATTATTATTTAGGCATTTAAAAATTCAGTGTATGAGTGAGTATTGGATCAATGTTACATTTTTTTTTTACTGGATGTTTTTATTGGTTATAATCTCCTGGTTGCTTCTGTTTCGTTACCTAGCATCTTTATCACACCTTCTCATACTCTCTACCCCCGTGGCTGCTCTCTTTTTTGTTTCGTTTTGCTGTCATGCTGCAGGTTTTATTTTTTGCCATCCTGCTTTTCCTTAGCCCCAGCCCCTCAGATAGTTCCCTGCGTGAGGACATGGGTGAGCACTTCGAGCTCACACCTGCTGACCAGATGCTTTCACTTTCCTCCCTTCTTTTTATAGGCAGCTTTATTCCTTGTCCTATTCCTCCTCCTTCCTCTGAGCTTCAGCTTTTTGCTTTTCAACATTACTGGGAAATAAATAAACAAGTGGCCTAAATACATCTGCTGTGTTGCTTTGATTTCTTCTCTATTATTACTATTTAACAGACTCAGTGACACTCTTTATACCAGATTCTTCCCATTTTTCTTCTGAACACCCTCTTTATGGTAAATTTTTCCTCTTTTCAAGTGCATGCTTTTGACTCTGCAGAAATTAACTTTCTTTTCTCCAAAACTGCAAACACTCATACTTTCTCGCTTGAAGTCATTTGGTTTCTATAAACTCCTGGAAATATTTCTTTCAGGCTGTTTTGAAAATTGCAATTACAGTTTTGGGAGGAATAGACTCTTCCTTTTTTCAAACACATGCTTCGTTGCCCAATTCTGGATTGGATTAACGTCAGTTCAATGGCTTTTTATTGTATGTCTGTCATGTACTAGGCCTCAAGTCCTGGGTTCGGCCCCTGTGCTTATGATTTATTTCCAAACCATGCCTTTAACCTTTTCCATTCTCCCTCCCTCTGTAGTATACCTTTATCCGTTTCTCACTCCTTCTCTTTCCGTATTCAGCCCCATTCACTGCTCTGCCTTGTCTGTTCCTCTCTTCCCAACTGCCATGGAACCTTCTGGTTTCAACTTTTAAACTTTCCATAGTTCCTTTCCCTCCAGTGGAAAAAAAAAATGACCCAAGAATAGATCATCGCAGACAATTTCAAATAGTCTTCCTTCAGACATCAGGCTAACTTCATCCTATAACAGGTTTCAAGACTACTTACCAGGGTATGGAAGAGCAGCTTGTGTTTGTCTACCTTGTGAACTTCATTTTTATTGGCAGATTTTGACATTACTAAAAAAAAAAAAAAAATTCACCTGTTTAGAGCCTTAACTTTTGACTTATAGATGGTTTTGCCGATCCTATTAATTTAATCTTTTTGGGGTTTCTTTTGCCCCTACCTGTGAAATGTAAAAATATATGACCGTAGAATGGGTGATAAATGATTGTGCCACACCTTTGAAGACTTCAGGGAGGGGGTCTTAAGGCTCCAGACAGAGATACTGTACCTTAAAGGGGTGTCTAACTGATGTCCTTTAAATGTTTCAGCCCATCGATGGTATGCATGACAAGGGGATTGTAGAAGATATCCACTGTGGATCCATGAAGGGCGCCGGTATGCGACCACCTCACCCGGGCATGGGTCCTCCCCAGAGTCCGATGGATCAACACAGCCAGGGTTTGTGTCTGCTGCATACCTGATTTTGGTTCCATACCATAGTCTTTCAGTCTTTCTTATTGGATATTTTAATGGTTACTTCCAAAGAAGATGTCTAAGGAAGTTGAACCGTGCATGTTTCTTCTCCTTATAGAAATCTTCCCCCATCCTCACCGACTCAACTTTATAATGTATATGGGCAATTTCATTTCCAAGGTTTTAGAAATTGTACTAACCACCTTGTGTCCCAGCACTATGCAAGGTGCTATCTGTACTTTATCCAGAATCTTTATCGTGATCTTGTAAGGTAAATGATGTTACCCAATTTTATAGATGGGGAAGCTAAAGCTCATAAAATTTACTTTGTTTGCCTAAGTTGACACATCTAGTCAGTGATAGGGCCAGAAAGAGAATCTAGGTCTGCCTCCCAACAACATCATAGATGTTAAGGTGAGATGAGCCACCTGTGTCCCTTGAATTGCATGCTTATACAGGGTCACTTTTTCTGACAGTGACATTACCTGTCATTGCTGCTGGGTGGCTGTAGTAGTCTTCTAGGACTGCCACAACAAATTACCACAAACAGGGTGCCTTAAAACAACAGAAATTTATTTTCTCACAGTTCTGGAGGCCAAATCTGAAATCAAGGTGTCAGTAGGGCCATGCTGTAGCTGAAGGCTTTAAGGAAGAATCCTGCCTTGCTTCTTCTCAGCTTCTGTGGTTGCCAGTAATCCTTGCCATTCCTGGGCTTGTGGATGCATCACTGCAGTCTCTACCTCATTCTTCACATGACAGTATTCTTATGTCTGCCTGTTTTCAGATTTTCTTTTTTTTATAAGGATGCCGTTCTTTGGATTAGGGCCTCTCCTAATCCAGTATGACCTCATCTTAACTGGATTACATCTGCAAAGACCCTATTTCCAAATAGGGTCACATTCAGAGGTACTGGGAGTTAGGACTTCAACGTATTTTGGGTGTGGCGGGGGGGAGGGCAGACAGAATTCAACCTACAGTGACGACCGAATTAATATGTGGTGTATTTCTTTTCTCCTTTGTACCTTATGCATCCTCTTTCCTTCCCTCACTGTTGAAGGCATGTTAAGATATGTTAAAGCCTTTTAATACCCTGTGACCTGATTTCAGAATCATTGTGTGGTCATTTCAAAATGCAAAGGGCATAAGTTAATCTAGCATCAAAAAATGTTAGTACATAGACATTCTAATTCAAGGCTTATGGTTTACGTGCTGCTATGTATAATCCTATGTAATTAAATGTGTGTGCGTTTTTCTTCCATTCATGATCAGGTATCTGTCCACCTGAGGGAAGACTTTTGGCTGGCAGGATTTAGAGAAATGTCTTCACAGTTGTTTTCTTGTTGAAATATAAATAGGACAGTCATGGAGACATAGGAATGTCTCTCCACTAACATTTGAATATCCCAGACTCTGATCTGAATTTTGGTGGCAAGGCAGGCATAATTGTTACAGATGACTCAGAGAATCTTGCCCATGTCAGAAAAGCAGTCTGAAACATTGGGACTTTTTGCAGTACAGGAAGAAAAAAATTGACCCATTCACTGTTACGAATGAATTAAGACAACACTTCCAGGTTGATCATTTAAATTCTGAGGGCCAGGTGTGTTCATAGAGCTAATGTAGATCTTATTTTTAATACCTGGCAGGGGTAGATGAGTTGTATTCAGTGATTACTGAAGCCAGGTGCTTGCTCTCTCTGCTCCTGGGATTGCAGTACCTCTAATGGTGGGGCCCTAGGAAAACCCAAAAACAAAAAAAAACACTTTAAATCCACAGATCATAATTAAGAGCATTTTTACCTTTATTTCTCTTACAATTTCTCTGATCGTTTGGCTCCCCTCTCGGACTTAAGAATGATGTCATATTTATCTTGGAATCTATAATACTTGGCATGATGTCAACCACATGACTGGATAGATACTTAGTAAATTTTGTTCTATTAGGTATGGAAATAAATCTATGCACTAAAATGTCAACAATTTTAAGTAGATCTGAATTTCTAAATGTAATTTCAGTAAGTTATAATCACTTTGAAATGCAAAGGTCTGCATGAAAGGGGATCAGAATTAACATTTAATATTATTCTCTAAAACAGTAAAGTGCATCGTAGGTTGGGGAGTGAGTTATTTAAAGATATATTTTTGAATAAAGCCGTATTGGTATAATGTAGTCCAATTCTATATAATGGTCTAAAAAGAATTTAGACTTGGTAATAGCATGTATCTTTTAAAAACTCATTGTAGGAAGCCATTTCTAAACACACAGGTACAGAGAGGTGTGGTATTGATCAGAAGGCTGCCAACTTTAACTACCTAGCAACCTATTAGGTTATTTTAGGGTATTGGTTGAGAAGCAAAATCATTGCCTTCAATAAATGCTGAATTGTGTACCGTATGGTCCCAGTGATAACACTGTTTATTTTTAGTCCATTGGATAGAAAAAGCCTTCAAAGGCAGGTATATAATATTTAAGTATTGTGTGCAGGGGTGTGTGTGTGTATGTGAAGAGAAAATTCATATAAAATTGGCACTTAAAAGTTCAAGATTATTAATAGGAGAGAGGTTATTGCTTCTCTCTGAGGCAAGGTGAAACTGGGGAGATAATGGCTCTCGAAGACCAGGGAAGGAAAACTGCCACTTTTCGACTGCTTTTGAATGAGCAAATCAAAGATTTCAAAAAGAGTAGAATCTGCATCCACACTGTCATCCTACAGACAAATAAATGTATATTCACTCTGAGGCAATTTCTTCACTGTGTTTTCTCAACTAAAGATAATTACCAAAATATGTGATGTTGTCATATCATTTAGATTCTGTTTTTCTTCAAGTTTTATGGAATGCTACTCATGTAGGTAGAAGAAAAATCTCTCTCGTTAGCTGAGATACTGTCACATTTTTTTTTTGTTTTTTTGAGACAGAGTCTCACTCTGTTGCCCAGGCTAGAGTGAGTGCTGTGGCGTCAGCCTAGCTCACAGCAACCTCAAACTCCTGGGCTAAAGCGATCCTACTGCCTCAGCCTCCTGAGTAGCTGGGACTACAGGCACGTGCCACCATGCCCGGCTAATTTTTCTATATATAATTAGTTGGCCAATTAATTTCTTTGTATTATTAGTAGAGACGGGGTCTCGCTCTTGCTCAGGCTGGTTTCGAACTCCTGACCTTGAGCAATCCACCCACCTCGGCCTCCCAGAGTGCTAGGATTACAGGCGTGAGCCACCGCGCCCGGCCTGTCACATTTTTTTAATATCCTACCACGACTAGAATGATTCTATTAACATCCCCTGTAAATTCTGGGAAATAATTCTTCCCACCTCCAGTTTCTTCTTGCCAAATTTGAGGCGGGATTTTCAAAAATGACTTTGATTATACTCTTAGTTTCTTTCTTATCAAATTTAAGGTAAAATTTGTTCGTATTGATTTTTCCAGTGACCGGGTTCCCTTTGACAGAGCTTGATTTCATGTCCTTAATGTAAGCGTCTCTGTGGCCTTCATAACGTTGCCTTGCCACGTCTCTACCACATAAATATGCCTCGTTTGTAGATTAAAAGAGTGATTTGATAAACAGTGTTAGAAAGTTGAGTTTAGGCTGGATGGCCTAATATTTTGGTCCATTGTTTTAGTCTTCCTATAATCTGTCACGAGTGAGCTTACGATTGACAACCTTAGGAAATAAGGGAGACCAGTAAGCAGGAGACAGGTGACCCATTTTAACTGCTAGTGGGATCCCTCATACGATGAAAATGTAAATAGCTTTGATGGAAAGTTTTTTCCCCCTGTGGTAGCTTCAGGACTGGCCGGAACCAGGTGACATAATGAGCAAACTACCATTTTGCACTGGCATCACAGTGAAAGGGTGAATGTAGGCCTCACGAAGAAGGAAGAGTGTTAATGATGAAGTTAAGTGTGTGTTACTGCTATTCACTGAATGTTTATTGTTAGACATGACAGCATTTTGGGATTTACATTTCTGCCAGTCTTGCAGGCTGATTTCAGGGAAATTTTTTTGGCTACCTTACATAACCGACTAGCAGCCTCATCACGGTGTGGTTTTTGTGCTCTGTCTGTCATGGAGGAGGGATTTGAGGGATGATATTTATTGGTCCTTCCACTTCCATTCAGGGCAGGATTTCCCTGAATGGAGCTCTACTTCTCACCAATGGATAGAACAAAACCCATTCTTGTTTTAGGGGATTGTGGTAAATTTGCTTTCCTCTTTAAGTGGCAACTGGAGATTAAAGTCACTATGTCCTTTATTTTCTCTGGTCTCATGAATGGTAATGGTGAGTTCCTAGTCCGTGGTGGTTATGTATTCTGGGGCCGCTGTGATTCTGCATAGGTAGACGGAGCTCTTTTGTTTCAAACTTGACTTAGGTTCACACACACAGCAGATATCTAATGGACACCTATGTGATAACCTTTATGATAATTGTGCCATGACTACATTTATTAAAGGGCAAAGACTTTTCATCTATCTATGTGACACTGTGTTTTAGGAATCTTTGACTTGATTAATTGGCACTTTGTTTGAACTCAAGGCAACATTTCAGATTGTCGTAGGCTACTGTGTTCTCTTGTTCATCTTGAATCTCCCTCTAACAACACCCAGTTGTGTATTTTTCTAGGAATTCTTTGGCCAGGCTATGCAGGTCATCTCCTGAAATAAGTTCCTTGAAGTTTTTGTGCATTTTGAGTTTCCTTCTCCAGAAAAGTGTTTTTAAATTTCCCATTTAGATCTGTTATAAACCAAACAGTTCACTCTGATTTTTATGTTATGTTGTAAGTGGATCTAGAAGGTTTTTAAAAGTTTTGAAAAGTCCTTAACTTATTATTGCATAACCAAATTTTTGTTAGATCATGGAAAGGACATACATGTTATAATCAGACAGACCTTAGTTTAAATCTTGGAGGTACCAAGAGTTAATTGTGTGACTTTGAGTAACTCACTTACTTTCCGAGCCTCAGTTTTCTCGTTTTAAAAAAATGAGGTAACAGTACCTATCTCCTAGGGTTGTTGTGAGGATTGGGGAATTAATGTAGGTTCTGCTCACATCCTCTTGGTGCTCTTATCATTGATTGCTACACTCCTGCCAGCCTATTTCTCCTGGCCAGAACCATTGTCTTAGGTTACTTCCAATTACTGACACCCTCCTTACCCACAACTGGAAAGGTCCCTGGAGAATAATGATCCCGGAGCATTAGTCATAGCCAGTGAAATAACCAGTGACTGATGATTGTTAAGAGTATACATATTCTAGCTTCTTCACCCCTTTCCTAGGATAATTTGGAGGCAAGTTACTTACCTTATATCCCAGAACATCTTCACTGGATTAATCTTCAGACACCCACTACAGCAGCACGCTCGATAATACCCTCTTTATGGGTTGCCTTCCCTTCTTTCTACCACCTTTGCATACCTATACCAGTGTCCCTGCACCTCCCCAGTAAATTGTCTGCACTCAATCCTTGGATCAGGCTCTGTTTCTAGGGAGAACTCAATGGATATAGTTAAGTGTAACTCACCTCCTTGCAAAATGCCTACAGCATGTAGGCCCTCGATAATTGCAAGTTATTCATAACATGCATACTAATAAATCAAATATTTGCTCTCCCCACAAGACATTCTTCATTCCCCATCGAGATATATTAGACACCTTCAGGTTTTGTTCTCTCAGTTGGAGCTGCTTTTAACAGATAGTACTATCCCCTGGAGCCTGTCCTTTAGGTATACAACAGTCACTACCAGTTTGCCTTCTAGGACACTTGTGGCTATTGACGGCTTAAAGTGTGGTTAGTCCAAATTGAGATGTGCTTTAAGTATAAAATACTTACTGAATTTCAGAGACTTACTATGCAAAAAAGAATGTAGAATATCTCATCAATAATTTGTATGTTTTTAAATGATGATATTTTAGATATGTTGGTTTCAATAAAATATATTATTTAAATTTCACTTTTTTTTACTTTTTAAATGTGGCTACTAGAAAATTTTAAATTTTATACATGTATAAAGCACATATTGTATATTAAGTTTTAAAACTATATATAATTAAATTATGTATAATTTGAATTTCTATCAGACAGTGTTGCTCTAGAAAATTACCAGAGTATTTAGGAATACCTCTCTTTCGGGGTTGTCGGGGACAGCCTGTGATCTCCTCCTGTGTTCTATTTTAGGTTATATGTCACCGCACCCATCTCCACTGGGAGCCCCAGAGCACGTCTCCAGCCCCATGTCTGGAGGAGGCCCAACCCCACCCCAGATGCCACCGAGCCAGCCAGGGCCCCTCATCCCGGGTGATCCGCAGGCGATGAGCCAGCCCAACAAAGGTCCCTCACCTTTCAGTCCCGTCCAGCTGCATCAGCTTCGAGCTCAGATTTTAGCTTACAAAATGCTGGCCCGGGGCCAACCCCTCCCTGAAACACTGCAGCTTGCAGTCCAGGGGAAAAGGACATTGCCTGGCATGCAGCAGCAGCAGCAACAACAGCAGCAGCAGCAGCAGCAACAGCAGCAGCAGCAGCAGCAGCAGCAGCCACAACCACAGCCGCAACAGCAGCAGCCGGCTCTTGTTAACTACAACAGACCATCTGGTAGGTTAATATACAGCACATGAATAATGCCACAGTCCAGCTCGGATAAGAAAGACTGCTCACACACAGAAGCACTGGGTTGGTGTACGCCTGAGGCTGACTTAGCCTTGTGTTGTACCTCCCTGGCTCGCTTTCCTTGCTCTGCTCAGATGGCCGAGATTCTTGGTCTTCTGCTTCGGAGCCCTAGAGCAGTGTTTCTTAAACTTCAGAGACACTCAGGCAAGCTGTGGACCCGGGGAGAAAGCACTATCACCCACAATTTTGCATTCCCTTTCAAGACGTTCAAGGTTTCTCAAAAGCCCATCCACACACCCCAGGTTAAGGACCTTGGTACCCAGTGCATTCCATCAACAAAACTCACTCCTCGAATCAGCCCCACTAGAGCCACTTTATATTTGTTGATTTATTTATTTATACCCTTTTTTTTGTCTTGAAAAGCATCCGGGGAGGCCTACAAGAAGCATACCTGTAATAAAATAATTATCAAGTAGAACAATCAGAACCAATGGAAAATAGAAAAAGAAGAAAGAAACTGAAGTCAGCAATGTGGGGACCACAGAAGCTCTCATAGTTGCTATAGCTGAGCTTCAAAGATGACTTCACTTCTTGACAGTTAGAGCCAAAAGGAGACAGGGTTGCATACCTAATTCTCACCATTTGGAAGGAAATTGCTCACCCATTTCTCAGAGGACACACAGCCATTTCTAGCATGAGAGTATAAAGTAGATTTCCCAGGTAGGATCATTCTGTAAATTATCATTGTCATCATCATCATCATCATTATCATCGAAAGAGGTACTACATGATAGAAACATCAATAACATTTGTTCATAATAGAGTAACAAATTCCACATGGCCTATTTCTTATACACGCTGGGATAAAATCTGAAGCTATGACATTACGCAATGGGTAGAGATGACATCATCCTTTGCATGGCCTTCTGCTGGTCTGGCTTGATCCCACTGATAAAATTCAGAGATACAGGGGACTGTAGGGTGATCTCCCAAGGAAGTCGTTTTCTTTAGGAAGGTTTTTGCTAAGAACTGGAAAAGCAGTGAGTTTATGGTGCTACTCTAATGACAGCCTTGGATTCCAGGGAATAGAATACTTCCTTGACATCAGTACCATTGCCTGTGAATGCTTTCCACACATTTGGGCAAGTCCTGACACGCTGGTTATTGCAAACAACTAGTTTGGGATATTGGTACTCTTTGTAGGTTTTGGGACTTGTATAATGGGAATGAGTTCAGATTAGTATTTTTTTTTTTTTAATATTTTACCTGTTGAGTTTATAAATGTTTCTTTTCTGGTACAGGCAGCTCTAAGAGTTGGCCTACTTTAAAGATAGGTTATTTCGATGAATTTATTTCTTACAGTTCTGAAGGCTGTGAAGTCCAAGAGCAGGGCATTGGCAGATTCAGTGTGTAGTGAGAGCCTACTTCCTGGTTCATAGACGATGCTTTCTCACTGCTTCTTTACAAAGGGCTGAGACAGCTCTCTGGGGCCTCTTTTATAAGGCCCTCTTTTATAAGGGCACTAATCTCAATCATGAGGGCTCCATCCTCATGACAGTCACCTCCCAAAGGCCCTACTTCCTCCTAATACCATCTTTCTGGGGATTAGGATTTTATCCTATGAATTTGGTTTGAGGGGAGACACACAAATCAGACCCTAGCAATGGGTTTTTAAACAGCAGGAAAGTGTCATTTCATCTCCAGATTTCTGTGTGGAGCCATTTAGTAGGTGGAGGATCATATAGGACTGAGCAGTGGGGCTGGAGGAGAGGTTGTATGAGAAAACCATGCAGAAAATAGCAGCTTGAACCCCAATGTATTTAGATTTTAAAACTGCAAAACTCTAGCTCTTGGGAATGCAGCCAGATAGAACAAAAAGGTGTGTGTGTGTGTGTGTGTGTGTGTGTGTGTGTGTGTGTGTGTGTGTGTATGTGTATGTATGCATGTATATGTGTGTAGCTTATACTCATTGAGTGCCTACTGGCTTAGTCACGTGATAAGTATCTGGCACAAGTCACACAGCTAATAGATGGAGAGTCAGGATTCAGACCCAGCAGTCTGACTTGAGAGCTCCTGTTCTTAACCACTTTCCCATGCTGGCTCCTTCCTGGAAAAAGGCTCATGACAAGGGAAAGAATCTGTCACAAAGTCTGTGTACCAGAATGCAAGCATTTTACCCCTGTTTGTAAAGAGGCAGAATATCTTAGCTCCTCCTTACGTAAAGCCTTTTTATTCTTAATCTAGACACAATGCCAGCAAAATTGATAATCTTTATATAGCCCATGTCTCAGTTTATGAGGATTTTATCTACCAGGGTTTCGAGTAGAGGCCAGCTAGTAATAATCAAATAGCTGAAAGCTTGATGGGGAGGAGGGAGCAAAACTGAACCTCCCAAAACCTGGTGGTTTGGGACCTTGTCATCTGGGCATAATCCACTATATGTTGCAGCTGGTCCCAGATGCCACCTTGTTGCAGACCTTCACAAGCATAGGTATTTTAAAAAATGACCTAAAATGATGAGACTGAACAAAGTAGTAAAATTTAAAAGACGACATTTTAGTTATCTGGACACTTATGCATAATAAATACTTCATGTCCTAATAAACTCATCTTTAAGTGCATTTTCTGGGTCATTTTCAGAAGCGAGGGCTGCATTTTTTCTTAACCTGGCTTCAGTACCTACATTTTTCCTCATCATATCCCTGTCATTAAAGGGAATTCATTTATGACTCCCTACTCATGTCTTTTAATTTCCAACAGTCGGGCCTTCATTAAAAATAAAAATATTTGGGCAGACAAGGTTTTATGGCAGAGTAGACAAGGAGATCGTGAATGAAGGAGGAAAGAAGATACCTCCTTCAAATAGAACGGACCCATTCCTGTCACTGAGAAGGATCTTCCATCTGACAGCATTGCTGAGCTTGGCCCCAGGTCTCAGATTTCATTAGGGAGACAGATAGCCTTAGTTGCCAAAGACATTTTTTTAGATTGGCATTTTGAACAAGTCAAAATAAGGCAAATTTTCTTTTCAAAGTTACTATAATATTAGATTTGATTTATTGTTTATCTCCTCTCCTTTTTTAAGAAAATAACTATAATTGCTTATAAATACGCTTACTAATATTTTAGGAAAAAATAAGTTTTAGTATGTTTACTTATCTAGAGGTAGTCATGTTCCCATTGTTCTTTTTATTTCCTAGTGTTATTCATGTGTGCAGAGAATCTTTTTGGCTAGAGTGGTCTGCCTCAAACCTACTCCAAAGTTATCATTCACTAAAAGTGACACCATCCTAGCTACCACCAGAGAATCAAGGTTAGACTCAAAGTATTGTATGCTGAACACATAACTCTGCAGTGGTTTCCCCTACGAAGTGTCAGCCACTTTTATAATGGAATGTGCCTTACCTGCTATGGCCACCACTCAAATCTAACCCGTCATTTTTCTTTTCATTTTGATTCACTTTCCCTTTTAGAGATTCAAGCAAAATAAAAAATGGGAACTGAAAGAGTTTTGGTTTTGGGGGTATGAGAGAGGGACCTTATAATAGACAATAAAAGTTTTTTGCTCATTTTTTTTTCAGTGCTTGTCCCCCGACCTTGTTGGGTTTTTTTTTTTTTTTAAGCATCTGAGGTGCCTTGGTATGCTCGATTTAAATGCACTTCATTACATATATCTTTTCCAAGCTGTGGAAACCACTGGAATTCTTATTTAATACACAAAATTTTATTTGCATTATTATCCTGTATGCTGTTATAGAAAACCAAGTGGGAGCTCTGAATGCACAGAAATTCTGCGCATGTGAGATTTAGGTATTTTAGTAAGTTCATTGCCCTATTTCTTAAATACAGGCATAGGGATGCATCCAATAGAGACCCTCCCTTAGCTGTGCTGGGACTCCCTTCTGGAGGGCCAGAGCATGAATCTACTTTGACTCCTAAGGTGAGGACTGAAGGAAAAGCAGATGGCATTTTGTACCTCTGACAATTAAGCCTAAATTGTTTATGTTGGAGAGGGAGTAGGAGATAAACTAAAGAACGTGATTTGTCTTCCACTTGAAGATACCAAGGAAGAGCCTTATCAAGTCGCAGATAGGAGTGTCTGGTGTAGGGGAGATGATTTCTGTTGATAGAGCACAAACCCAGTCAGGCAGACGAACCCTGTAAGCTGCCTGAGGGATAGATGGAAACCTAAGGAGGAGGTAGTTACGTTCTGGGCATGGCTAATTGCAGCGAGCTGTGTTCGGTTCCCTGGCTTCTGTAAGTGGAAGTTTTTATATAATATGATCTGTTGGAGGGGGCAGAAAATAGACCCACACAGTAAAGGAACTTGTGGTGTTTAGTTAGGAAATGGAGTTTGCTTCAAAGTGTCTCTGATAGCAGATTAGCAGGAAGCACATGGCAAGCTGACTTATCTGAGTATTTGTGCTGAGCAGTTGTATTAAACTAACACTTTGAAATTTGTGTAGAAAAGAGTACTTCCAATGCTGCCAGCTAATATGGTACCGAATTTCCCACAAGGAAGTTTCCTTTCTTTTGCCAGGGGGTTTTTCTGTACAGCTGAGTAAAAGTAAATCAGGCTTCTTTACCTCTGTGTCCTTGGTTGCAATAAAAATGACCAGAGCTGAGGGTTGAGCATGTAGACACATCATCTCATTGAATCCTTACCACTGCCCTATGAGGTAGGTATGGGTATTAACCCCATTCTGTAGATGAGGAGACTGAGGCATGGATTGGTTTAGTAGCTTGCTTGGGCTCACACAACCAGTAGGTAATGGAGCTGAGGTGAAACTTACCATTACTTCTGGAAAGATACAGGGTGTTCTCAATGTACCTGTTTAGTGCACAGCAGGTTGTAGTACTTTTAAACTGGAGATCTGAATGTATAAGTTCATATTTGGCTCTCTCTCTGTCTCCCGAGGTCAAGGGTGAATCTAACCAGATTGGCATGTGCTTTTATTTGGGGTTTGGAGAAGGCTATCCATGAGTATATCAGATCTAGTTTGGAGTCACAGACTAAAAATGACTAGATTCTGAACCAGGGGTGACAGATGTACTCTGCATACCTTTTTTTTTTGATGTTGTTAAATATGGTTTTAAAAATAGTGACTTTAATATACCTCAAGGAGTCATCATAGGCTTCTGCATCTATATTTGAAGGGAGTAGTGCTAAAGAAAGGAGTGCCCAGAGTAAGTGGATTGTATAACATTACTGCAGTGTTATGGCTTTTGTGGATGAATTATTTGAACTTTGAAAGGAAAAAAAAACACTTTGAGAACTGAACTGAAAGTAATTCTTATGATGTTATCAGTAAGACCTGAATTTTCTTTTTATTAAAGGTGGCGGCTTTTAGAGGACCTCAGTGTATTAAATTCATTATTTAGTATGCTTATACCAAGACTTCAAATGTATTTGATTTTACCAGCTTGAGTTTATTAAGAGGATTCATAGAATCATAGAGAATTAAAATAAATGTCAGAAATCGGTACCTGCTCTCATTGGACTGGATCACACCTAAAGCAACCCAAATGAAAAGTGTACCCTGTTTTAAAGATCTCTACGGAAAAAGTATTCTAAAACTTCCCTCTATAACTCATTCCTATGCTTGATTGCCCTGAGAGTTAATATTTAGAAATTGATTTCTTATATATAAATGAAAGGAACTCTAAATATAAAATATTGTGAAAAGGTATGCATCATGTAAAAGACCTTCCATTCAGAAAAAAAAAATGAGAAAGTACTTATACTTAGATGAAAAGAAGCTCTTTATTGTGGTGGTACATCTATAGTACCTAAAATAAAAAATAAAAACATACTTATTTTCTGCCAGGATTTTTTCATCAACCCATAGAACCAGGAGTACAGATTTTACCTGAAGAAGAAATCTTACCTAGCTCTATATTTTTGGAAAATGTTTTACCTAATTTCAGAAGGAGGGGAAAGAAGGAATGACAATAACACCACACACACACACACACACACACACACACACGCACAGAGACATGAACACAGAAGCACACTGTAGTTTCCTAAGAAGTTTGTTCTAATTCTTCACATTCCTGCTGTCAAAATGTTTGCTTATAGCTTTCCTTGCATTGTCATTTCAGCCCATTTCTAATTGGTGTTTGCTGGAAATTGAATAAATGTGTTCAATTTTTCATAATGTATGTCTTTGTATGGTTAATTATTAAGTCACTCTGAGGTTTATAGGCTATTATTTTTGTTACCATTTAATAACTTTGTTTTTTTCTTAGAAAGGATATAGAAAATACTTGGAAGATTGGAGAGCCTTTTAGAGATTTTAACATCTGCTTACTGAGATTCTTTTTTTTTTGTTGTTTTTTAGTTTACTAACTCATCTGGTGGTATCACTAATCTTATTTATGATTTTAAGGTAACTAAAAATTCACCTAGGAGGATAAATGGAACACTTTTTAAAAAAGCTTTAGGTCTGTACTTGGCAATTAATTAGAACTCCTGAACTTTAATGTGGAAAATTACTTTAAATTAACTTATTAAATATATTTTGATAAGCTTGAAGATTACAAGTCATTTTATTCTGATAACATGAGAAAAATGGTCTGTTGAATCTTAATATTCATTAATTTTTATTAGTTGTAATGAGCAGATTTTTTTTCTTTTGCTGATACTGAATGTTTTTAGAAATATTTTCTGATATGTAGTAAAAAAAAATTAAGTTCTGAGATTCACTGATTGAGCCTGAAATATGCTTTATAGGCCATTAAAGAAAAATGTGTCATGTTAGAAGACTGGCAAACTCCTTGCCCTGCTGGCAAAGTATTGGTTCTGAGAGCAGGGCTATTGCAGGTTGGGCTAGAGGTCTGCCGGAGAAGGGGTTGCGGTGCAATTTGCAAGTTGTGATTTTAGGACCACACCCAAGTGACATCTGACTGTTGTGTGGATTCCCTTACTTTTTTGAACTCTGAATGCACATGCAATTAAAAGAACAAAACAAAAACACTCTAGAGCTATATTAACACCTGGCCATTGTCTCCTTAATTTTGTTGAGTCATTTTGGGACTATTTGCACCAATGTTCATTAGTGAATGCCATTTCCCTATGGAGATAGATGCCAGATTTTTTTTTTTCCCTTTCCCTTTCCCTTTCCCCCTTTCGTCCTCCCCTTCTCTCCCTCCTCCCTCCACTTCCTCCTTGCCCTCCTTTTCCCTCCCTCCTCTTACGTCTTTAAGACACTTAGTGGTTCCCATCACTGGGCCCCGGGGGGCGGCAGCAGGCCAGGTGTGGCCCGCAGGGCACCGTCCTGCACCAGTTGCCCATGTCGCTCTTGTCCCGCAGGCCCGGGGCCGGAGCTGAGCGGCCCCAGCACCCCGCAGAAGCTGCCGGTGCCCGCGCCCAGCGGCCGGCCCTCGCCCGCGCCCCCCGCAGCCGCGCAGCCGCCCACGGCCGCCGTGCCTGGGCCCTCGGTGCCGCAGCCGGCCCCGGGGCAGCCCTCGCCCATCCTGCAGCTGCAGCAGAAGCAGAGCCGGATCAGCCCCATCCAGAAACCGCAAGGCCTGGACCCCGTGGAGATTCTGCAGGAGCGGGAGTACAGGTAACGCACCAGGGAGAGGCGCACCTGCGGTGTTGTAGCAAGTGCCACCAAGCCTACGGGCGAGGTGGTCCCTCCTGCCGTGGTCGTTCTGTTATGGGCCAAGGGAAGAGCCTAAAGGAGATGGCGGAGACAGAAACTCATGCTAGAGAATGACTTAAGAACAAAGTCACAGGAGTTTGTATGCCACTGGGGGGCCGGGGGCTATGATGGCATTGGGTTGGCCAAACTGTGATTTTGAATCATTCAGTCAGAAAACTTTTATTATATCTACCTGTGACATGCCAGGCACTGTGATAGGATTCAAGGTCCTTTTCCAGCCTGCAGTTCTGTGGATCCAAGAAAGTGGTCATCTCACAATTCACTTACGCAACGCATTGACCTTGTCTGTATTTGTGTCCTTGAATAACGACTGAGGTGGTCAGATGTTGAGTGTGTTGTGCTGGCCTGACCTGCAGGTCGACGACACATGTCATACTAAAGCCTACTTCGGTAGCTTGGTGTATGTTCTTTGTTTTAATTCATGTGTGTTTTGTTCTATAGCTTGGACCAGCTTTATAGGTAAACCCTATGCAGGTGTCTTCATATGAGAGTCCTTATTTAAACTCTTACTCCAGAAACTTAATTTTTACCCGATTTGGCATATTTACCAAAATCAGGGATTGGCAAACCTTTTCTGTAAAGGGCAGATAGTAAATATTTTATGCTTTGTGGGTCCTGACGGTCTCTGTCACAAGGACTCAGCTCTGCCCTTGTAGTGTGACAGCAGCTGTAGGCAATAATGGGCTGGCTGTGTTCCAGTAAAACTTTATGTATAAAAACAGGCTGTGGGCAGGATTTATCCTGCAGGCTGTAGTTAGCAGACCCCTGATGTAAATGGTTAACGTCAACCCAAAAGGGAGTCCAGTAAGTGCTGAGTCAAGATAAAACAAAGCTAAAATTGTACATTCTGGAGACTGCCAGAATGCATACTCTGTCATTACAAGCTGTGTTACTGTCGTCAGGTTTTATCTCTTTTCTATGACTCAGTTTCCTCATATGTTAAAAGAAGATACCTCCTGAAGAATTGGGAAGATAAAATGATACTGAGTAAATATTAGCTCTTATTAGCCCCCAAATATTACTTAATTTAAAAGAAAATTAGAATTTAAAACTTATAGAAAATGTTAATAAGCAATGTTTGTGCTCTCTTTTAAAACATTACCTTAATCTTTATTGAAAAGCACACCACTTATTTGTAATTAAACTGAAATATTAAGTTACCAGCTTTGAGAGTTAACTCTGAAAGAAATTGGACATATAATTGCCATTAGATTATAGTATGTAATAAACTAGTGTATAGTTTTTTGAATGAAGAATATAACTTTACTCTCATTACTATTACTAATCATCCATGAAGAGCTTTTATATTAACTGTTTCCAGCATTTTGTGTATACCTAGAGAGCTAGATACTCATCATCAATTGATTATTTCAATGTTCATAGCCGATTCTGTCGGGTGAATAATTGCTGTATGTTATAAGGTTAAATACTAGCATACTCCTGGACAGAAAGACTGTATTCATGTGCAATACTTTTTTATGTTGCTGTCGAATTTAAAAAAGCTAAAAAGTCAGTAATGAGATATAGAGGTATCATGTAGTGACTCTAAAATTCTGACTTCCTAAGAGGTAATATTTTTTTCCTACCCTAATGGTACAGAGCTACCAGTACCTTTGTTAAACTACCCTTGTAAGATAGGTGCTCTCTACACCTAGAAATTTTATATATGTCTGGGCGTTTTTTCCTTATTCAGCCTTGTGTATGTGTGTGTGTGTGTGTGTGTGTGTGTGTGTTTGTGTGTGTTTTAGCTTTTTATTGTAATGGCTTCTAAATGTTCCTTATCATTTTTGCCAGAATTTACAATGTAGGACTTTCTTGTAATGCGTTGCTTTTAGCACGTTTTTTGAAAGTGATCTTAATGGATCAGTATTAAGTATACAGGATTAAGTAGCACTATTTAGCCTATTACAATTCCAAAGCTTTTGTTATCCACTCTTGTGTTAATAAATTAAAAAAAAAAATTTCTGTCAGTATCTTTTGAATTATATGCATTGCAGAATGTGGCAGAATGGCCGTTTTTCATATTATTATTATTATTACTTGATAAATGTCTACTCCTTTGTAAAGCTGTGTGGCTTTTGAAATGATTGATCTGGGCAATCCTAGTGCAGAAAGTTGGTGAGTCCTGTAGCCTGAATTTTCCCGTGACCATATGGAGAAGTAGCATAGGTTTGTATTGGCAGCATTGCAGGGGTGTGATTTGTATTTTTACTTATAGAGCAATAGCTGGCTTGTGCCTATATGAGGGTAAATTGTTCAACTGCAGAGATTAAATTCATCTCATAAAAAGGTTAGATTAAGTCCCTTAGGCACTTGTAAAAGACAGCAAAGAGACTCTTTTTTTCTTTCGACCCTCTGTAACAGAATGGCTTACTAGCCTTTTGCACTGAAACTGGAAGGGTCTAGTTCATCTTTATCATCTGATCAAAGATCTGAACAAGGTATAAAAAAAACTTCTTTTGCAATTTAAAGACCTTAGTTTGAGCAAAAATCATCTGTCAGAAATTCTTTCACAGACGTCAGTTTCTCTGGCCGTTGTAATATCACTTACCTTGTCTATGAAAATTGACAGGAAATTTTCAGAATCTTATATTTTTTTTAACTTTTAAGTCAGTTGGCTGCTTTGCCTTGTTCATCCTAAAATCAGAATTTTGACAAATTGACCTTCTTTATTCGGTAGGAGCATAAATAAGTTTCTGCATGCGAACACGCTGCCTCAGATCTTGTACAAGCTCTCTAGTTAAAACATTTTTTTCCCCATTTTAATTGGATTCTTTCTTTTTGACCATCTTTCTCTTACAATGGAACTTTATTGCTTCCCTCTGTAGTGTCAGAGAGATAGTTCCATGTGCTTCTTTTTAAAAATTCTTTCTGGCACACTTTCTTTGCCCTCTTAATAGGCCTAACTTCAGTTGCTTCCATTTAGAGTTAGAGGCTTGAATAAAAGTACTTCAGGAATTGTCACGTTGGCATGTAAACTAATTCCACAAATGTTTGCATGGAAGATGTATTTCACACTTGGAAGGGGTCTATTTGGGAAGGGCATCTTTGAATTATATCAGCTGTCTTTGGAATCAAGTCAGAATTTAGTGTGAAAGCAGCAGTAGACCCTCGTTGTTTGGGGAAGCAAGCCGAGGCTGCTCACCTGTGATTATTTTGTCCTGCCCTTGTCTCCATTGCAACCCTGAAAATTCCTTCTCAAAAATTACCAATAGCCACTTTACCAGCAGAGTTTCAAAAAGTCACATACACTCTCTGTCTCTTCTTTTTAAGTGTCACTCAGCTCCTTGAAGGAACAAAATGTACCAGTGTCATTTTCTGTTCAAATAACTCTCCTACAGGAATCATAAACTTCTCCTCTGGACCTGAACAAATATCTGTTGCCTTTAATGGAACTCTTTTTCTTGCCAGAACAGTAACCCCTCTTGATTTACTGTTCAATCTGTATGAAAAACCTGAGTGACCTAATTCTGCTTCAATTTTCTGTACTTGTGAGGACACTAAATGAGTCTCCTGCAGTTACGCAGTATTACATCTTGTTGTTGTTTCAGGAAGTTTAGAATCCTGAATCTCTTTATCGGGCTACCTGCTGAATCCCATTGACAGGAAGATGAAATTGTCTGGAGAGGAGCATTATTTAAAATGAAGATTTCTATTAAGAACACCAACAACAAAGATACAGTTTTCCACGTTAGAAGAAGCCCCTCCTGTACCTCTCTTACCCACCGAATCGAATGCCTGTAATTTTACTATGGAATCCATGTTTCTTCTTCTCCTGGAGTTTGCACTTTGTACCTCTTGCCTCCTTTTCATAAAAGAGAGATTCTTTTGTGCTGGGAAATCAGATTCACTGACAAATTACTAGGCTCTTTGGAGAAGCAGTCATTTTAGGGAGAAGTGTACCCCACCCCCCAGCTCCCACTCACTCCAACGCCCTAATCACCCAACCCGCCATCTACCCCAAGTCCCACTCCCACCTCATGTTCCCCCATCCCCTCACTTCCCACCCTCCAGTTGAGTGTGATTTAATCTCTACACTGTCAGTCCTACAATTATTTATTTAGTCCTAGTTCTATGGTCTATTGGAAGATGAAACAGCTATTCCTCTAATTCAGCATCTGACCCGCTTTGTCAAAGAGAATTAACCGGAGTACCAAGGGATAGTCTGAGTTTTAGGATATTCAAGTAAGAAAGGTCTGCAAGGAATCTAGAACCAAGGAAGTAGAATAACCAAATCGTTGGCTATCATTTCACCCTACTATAGTATTTAATTTTCCTTTCGTATGGCCATAATCCTGCAAAAGTAGAGTTGTTTTGGTTTTACTTTTTTCCCCTTTAACTTATATATTTGGAAAAAATCCATAGTGGATTTTCCTCTTAATATCCTAATCACTAAGGTATATCATCGTCTGTTGCTAAATTTGGAGATGAAGGGCTATGTGGATATTTTAGAAAATGAATTGGGTAAATAAAGTAGATGTTTGTTTCATATAGTGAAAATAAAAAACAAAACAGGATAGTAATCCCGTGAGTATCACTAGTAAACAAAAAGTGGGAGAAAGTTGGGAGACTTTGAACAATTTTACCAAAAGAGTAAAATGATGAAAATTTATTATTGTTGTTTGAACTAACAAATTTTTAATCTCTTGAATGGTAAGACCATTTAAGAGTGCTATTGTTTATATTGGTATTCAGGGTTAAGATGGCAGCATGGCAGCAATGATTATGATAGTGAATCATTCAGTAAATCCAAATCAATAAAACATATGTAGCAAATGTAACAGGAATCTGTCATAAATATTATTTTTAGTTAAGTCAATGAAAAATGAATCATTTCCCTTACTACTATTTTCAAATTTTGGCAAACAGTGACATTTTATTTCCCTCCAAACCAAACAACTGTAGGTTTTTAAAAAGCACTCATTTTGATATTTGGGCCACATTACGCATGAAGATATTTTGCAGCATCTAACTCACAGAAGGTTTTACTTTTTTATGTTATTATGCAACATCATAAAGGTTAGAAAAAAACTGTTATACTCATCTTTAACAGAATTCTTAATTTTCAACTTTTACAGTTGAGATTCAGGAAAGTTCTCAGATCATGCATTTTAATTATCTTAATATCATTTCAGTGGTTTGGGTATCAGGCAAACAAGGGTTCCAATCTTGGCTCCCTACTTTTAACTCTGAGATGTCTATGTGTTTTCTCAGTTTTCTCATCAGTAAAATGGGACCATTATAGCATTTACCTCGTAGGGTGTGTGTGTGTGTGTGGAAGAGAGAGAGAGAGAGAATTTAATTGTACATTAATTGTACTTAATTTAGTGCTATTAATATTAACTTAGTTTAACTAAGTTACTTCTTTTATTACTATTCTTTGTTGAAATCTATTCCAAGACAGTTTTGTCCCAAATTTAGGGGGAAGTAGTTCCCAAAATTGATTTGAATGGCATATAATTGTTTGTAAGAATAGGATCCAGGAAACTCTAAAACCAGCAGATTACATGTGTAACACTAATAGTATCCCAAATGAATAAAGAAAGTGAGATGTCTTTTATTTTCTATTTTGTTTTTATTAAGAGGAAATACCTGCAGTTATATTTTTGATGGTGTCTAAAATAAGAATCCCCAGCATCCTTTTCTAGAAATCCTTAGTTTTTAAGTACTGTTTACTGCTGCCTCTGAGTTTTAAAAATGCCTCATTTGTCTTTTCTTTTCTCAAGTAAGCCCTGTGCACAGAGGAAGTGGTTGTGGTTGGCAGGGCTCTCTCTGAATGTTTAGGGTTGACTGATTTCTGTGGCCTCAGCACCTAAAACTGCTCTTGCCCACTCCACTTTTAGGGCTGTTGTCATCAGCATCTTGGCAAAGAGGGCAAATGGCCCAGTTGCCTTAGGACAAAACTAGAAGTTAGAAAGAAGAACTCTGTTGTCTCAGCTCTGCACCCTGGCTGGCTGGGAGTTTAGGGAGCAAGTCAAATGTTTCCGTGTCTTGTTTTCTCTCTCTGCTACGAGCAAGAACACTTCACTTTTCCCCTAGATATAGCACGAGCCTTCATTCCTGGGTGTTGGAGAGAGGTTATGTAGGAAAACAGAGTGTTAAGTAACACATAGCACCTGTTGGCATTAATGCAAAAGGTAGCTTTTCTCTGTTTAACGTCAGAAAATATAGCTGGGTGTCAGAAATTGACTGTCAGTGTCTGGAATATGTTTTGCCATGAACTTAAACCTAAGGTCAAAGTTTATCATTTAAGACTAAATTGTAACGTATATTTCCACCTCCCCCCTTCCTCCATTTTATTATTTCCTTTAGACTTCAGGCTCGCATAGCTCATAGGATACAAGAACTGGAAAATCTGCCTGGCTCTTTGCCACCAGATTTACGAACCAAAGCAACTGTGGAGCTGAAAGCACTTCGGTTACTCAATTTCCAGCGTCAGGTAATACCTTTTCCCCAGTGAATGTGAGATGTAGGAAATAAATGTAATTGCTCCTAAAGTGTGATCTGTGCGTTTCCTTTAGTCTATTCAGTATTGTTATAAAGATATAAACTTAGTGAAGTAGTATGTCTTTTAGAGCAACAGCATACAGCTAAAAGTAATAAAGATGAACTGCTTATTATTCAGCTTTTCTCTTCCATATATTGGAAACATTTTTTTCTCCTGTACTATGGTTTACAAAGTCAGAGTTATGGCATTTTGTTACCTTGGATGAAAAACCTTGAGAACAAATGGGGATAGCTCATGTTTGCTTTTATGACTCCAAGGAAAAACAGGAAGGTAGTAGATTGCAACTTCTTTGTAAGGACAAATGTAAAATGCTAGCCATGACTATGAAAATAATTTTAACAGATAAGAAAATAATTGTAACAAGTAGCTACTCTATTGAATTAATAGCTCATCATTTACAGAAACACCCAAAACAGTGTCGTATAGCTTGATTATTCATTAATTACCTAAGTTTGGAGCCTTTTTGATCATGTTAGACCCAAATATTGACTAAGCAATGAATTATCTGTTCTTGTTGTAGTTTATAGAGTAATTACTTATTAAAAACCAGTGTAATGACCTACTTTCTGATTTCTAAGTCAGTAGGAAGACCAGTGGAATGAGTCAGAGCTAGTTTTCACTTTGCTGAGTTTTGCCTTATGGACCCAAAAGGTCCAGGTCTCCTAGTCCGCAGTTTGCCTCACTAAGCCAAAGGGGCTAAGGGGATAAGGAACATTTCCGTGTTAGGCAGATAGATTTGTTTTGTTAAAGTCAGGGGCATGCAAAATGAATTATTAATGAATAAAAGTAGTTTGTAAGTATAGAATTGCTTGATTTGTTCTGTTGGAGCATATGACGGAAATCACAGGCCACTCCACTCGTTATTGTCATGTGAACTTGGGTGTACATGTGCCTTATTGGTTGGAAGAGCACAGAAGAGCATCAGTGGTGAGTAGGTGCTACTTGACTATAGATTTGTGAGAGTACATTTCTACTTAAATTTAAAAAAGAAAAATTCTCCAAGTTCCATTTACTTCTTTTCTATTGGTGACCTCATAATATGAATTAAGTGATAAAATCTTGTTAAATAAATACTAACCAAGTATATTTTTAAGAATAAGTTTACATTCAAATTACCATCACTGTGGTGGACTCTTGTTGGCCTCTGATTTTTGTCTGATATTATTGAAAAAATCTGTTTTCTGTGGCGCTTCCCAATTAAATTAACTGTAATTGATGGTGATTTAAGATTCAATTGAATGATTATTATAATGTGTATTCCCTAGTCTCTACCCTTGACTACCATATAACATGCAATATGGATAAAATATTATATATATAATCATCTAAAATCAGACCATGATATAATATAAAATTTAAATATCTTGCAAAGAATATCATTGTTGGAGTGGGAGGAAGCCAAAAGCTGTATTTCCCATCCTTTGTATGAGACTATGAATTAGCATTGTTTGAGTACCTTCCACTCAACAATGTACTGTACTGTACATGAACAGAAAGTAATTCTTTTATTCTTTTCTTGGAGCATCATTAAAATTAATCTCTTAACACAAAGAGAATGTGAGTATGACGTTTAAAACAAAGTAAAAAATTTTAAAAGCTTATTAACTAATTAATATCATTAGAATAATTAAATAGAATGAATTTATTTAAAAGCCAAGACAACATCTTTTTTTTTTTTTTTTCACTTTACTGTTACAGTACTATAATTACTTTTGATGTGAATTATTTGGGGGAAAAAGTATATAATCCTTGAATATATCGCTTACCTTGGCATGACTTTAGTTCCTTCGTTTACTACACGGCCAGTGGTGATTGAGAACCTTGTAGTGTCCTTATTCTGTTGCATAAAATGGAAAAGAGACAAGGTCAGGGTTCAGGAATCTGGCTTGTTTGGGCAGGCTCCTAACTGCTCTGCTCTTGACAGCTGAGACAGGAGGTGGTGGCCTGCATGCGCAGGGACACGACCCTGGAGACGGCTCTCAACTCCAAAGCATACAAACGGAGCAAGCGCCAGACCCTGAGAGAAGCTCGCATGACTGAGAAGCTGGAGAAACAGCAGAAGATCGAGCAGGAGAGGAAACGCCGGCAGAAACACCAGGTCCTTAGACCCTGGGCTTTGCTCACTCTCACTTTGACCGAGATGTCCAACGAAATTGTTGGATGGGGTCAGAACGACTGACAAATGTACCCTTGCGGGTGGTGGGGATGTCACAGAAAAGAAAGATTCCTTGGAATTTATATAATCCAACCATGTCATTTTATAGATGGGTACACTTAGGCCAAGACATGGAAATGACTTGTCAAAGGTCACACAGCCACAGATCGGTCCAGGGTGAGGTTTAGGACCCAGCTTTCTTGAATTCCAGTCAAGCGTTGTGTTAGTCCGTTAGGGCTGCTGTCACAAAATTCCATAGTCTGGGTGGCTTAAACAACAGAAATTTATTTCTCATGGTTCTGGAGGCTGGAAGTCTAAAACTGGGGTGCCAGCATGGCCAGGTTCTGCTGAGGGCCCTCTTTGGGGTTGCAAACTGCTGACTTCCTCTTTGTGGTGGAAAGAGACCAAGAAAGCTCTCTGGGGTCCCTTTTTAAGGGCACTAATCCCATTCATGAGGCTCTACTCTCTACCCACAAAGGCCTCACCTCCTAATACCATCACATTGAGGATTGGAATTTCAGCATCAGTACTGGGGGGACACAAACATTCGGTTAATAGGCAGGTATCGTGTTCGTCATAATCCTGTGGAAAACTGTCGAATGGGTAGGCATAGGTAGGTTTCCTAGAACAAAAATCTGGGAGAAGGAACTTGGAAAAGCAAAGCAGAGAGTAAAGTTATTTTTATAACAAATATAAATGTAGTATCCTGGTCTCTTTAAAGGGCCCAGTTGAGGTTTTCACGGGGGCAAATACTTAAAAACATTTTTTTCTGGGGGTTTGGAAATATTTTGATGTAGGATTTGTTTTTATGTCATAATCCTATAAATTTTGTTTGTTTTCCTGTTCTTAATTTGGTGCTTAGCTTAGTTTCATTTAAAAAAAAATTTGGTATTTTAGCGTAAATAGGGGACATATTTAAAAAGTGGATACAAATTCTGTATGGCAGTTTTTAGCTTCGTATGAACTTATTTCGGGTCACAGTTCTAAAGTATTTTTTAAGTAAGAGCAGAAGAAACATTACTTTTATGATGTAATTTTTGCTGGAAACAGCCTTGTTCCTCAGGCTTATTTTAGGGAGTGATTTGCTTTAAATTTTAGCATGGTTGTTTTGTAGGTCTCTTTCAGTCTTTGGTCTTTCCGTTTTCACTTGTCGCACACTCTCGAGGCTGAGAAGGTGCTTCTCTTCCAGAGGCTTGCAACAAAACAAACTTGAGGAGGTCACCTTTCCCACAAGCCCTTTGGCCCACACCTCAGCTGCAGGGACACACCAGGCCACCTGTCCCAGAATAGATTCTAGTCTTTCGATTGTGTTAAATACACACTGAGAGTTTTCTTAGGCTACTTTGATGCCTCACAAGACATTGGGAAATGGGTTTTAAGAGTCCTTTTCTCCCCTTTTGGATCCTTTAGGAATACCTGAACAGTATTTTGCAACATGCAAAAGATTTTAAGGAATACCATCGGTCTGTGGCCGGGAAGATCCAGAAGCTTTCCAAAGCAGTGGCGACTTGGCACGCCAACACGGAGAGGGAGCAGAAGAAGGAGACAGAGCGGATTGAAAAGGAGAGAATGAGGAGATTGATGGTAAGAGGTCCCCTGCAGGAGCCCGGGAAAACGCTCCGCTTACGTCTGTCTGCATTGAGAATGTTAAACACGGGAGTAGTAGAAGGAAAAAGTGAACGCTGCTTACCAAAAATATTAATACATTTCTTTTGAACTTTAGGGGGATTCAGTAATATCTTTTTTCCTTTCCTAGACAATGCCTGCCACAAACGTAGGGCTACAACTGATGAGTATAGTATTTCCACGTCCTAGAATGGTGTTGCTGTACAGATTATAGCATCTCACATAAAGTCAGGTACCGTATTTTGCAGGAGTTTGATCACCTGATCTGGAAGGATGGCAGTTGCAGTTCTTGTAAACACATGGCCTCTTTGAGATGAATGACCAAGGTTTTTTTTTAATGAATAACTCATTAAGTTGTATTTTTGAATCTAAGAAGGTCTTTCTTTTGAAGCTTCTGGGGATTATCATTTTTTTAATGACAGAAATTATTCTCTAACAGTGTAAAAAGTGATTTTTAAGTTAATTTTGAATTTTTTTTTTTACAGTAAGATGGCTATTCTGAATCATTACATTTGCACTGTTATTTTTTAGTGGATATATAAACACAGAAAGGATAGGTTTATATCATTGGGCTGAGTATTTTGTTTTATTAACTGTATTTTTGGAATTGAACCTCAGAGCACACTGCGGATTTTAGAAAAGTGAGTGTGATCTATAATGATAGGAGATCTGCAAATTCTATCTAGGACATAATGCCTGAGTGAATGAAGATAAGGTCATTTGTCTCAGCCCATAGTTACATTCCTGGAAAATTATACGTGACACTCTCTTTCTTGCTGGTATTACAGTTTTCATTAGATTTTTGGGTTTCCAGGGAGTCAACAGCATGATTTAAAAGGCTCTGTGTCCAGGTAGTACTAAATCTTATCATCTTATCCAGCCTCCTTCTCCATATTTGAGAGAGAGGGAACCATCCAAGAGATTTCTAACTAGCTAGGGAGACCATTTCATAGTAATTTGAGCAGTAAGCAGTCAAATTTGTCTGATTCAACTGAAGTGAAACTGTATTAGAACTTCAGTAACAGATTGGTTTGACACTAATGATTAGACATTTGCAAATCATTAATTTTTGCAATTAAATGATGAAATATACAGATAATAGAGAGACTGAAGTTTTTTATCACTCTTTCTTCAAGTGAGTTCAACCATAACCAAAAGCAATTAGAGTTATAATAGCATTTGAGGCTCATGTTCATCCACGGGGCAGACAGCGGCTACACTGAGTGACGAAGCTGCTGTCACTCGAGCAAATGCCGTAGTGACACCGTTGGACTGACGATCCCAAGATTTTCTGCAGCAGAGTTGCCTCTTAAAGATTTTGTAGTGTGTTCCTTTTATTTTTGGCATCACACATGAGAAAAATGTTTGAGAGTGTCCTTTTATTGGGATGTATAAAAAAGATTTCTCTCGAAATAGCTCAGAGTACATCAGAGTTTTGTTCCATTTAACCTAATAATGTTGCTTAATGGGAGGTGCAGGTAGGAATTATTGTGTCTGTTTTATCACTCAGTGGGATGAGACTTCAGTCTAAGGAACTCGTCTCCAGTCAAATTCACTGCAAATCTGTGGCAAAAATCCCCTCGGTTTGACCTTTCCTATCAAGCGCAATGTTTGTAGTGCCAAAAAGAAAGTTATTTTTAAGTATAAGAGATTATTTATTAGGAGCCCATTTGATTCCTTGTCTTTAGAAGTGCTTATTGAAATATTTATGAATGAAAGGATATTGTGTATGGAATTTGCATTAAGACAATTCAGTTTGGGGCTGGGGAGAGGATTTGGGGGAGGGGAGCAATGAAGCAGAAGTCACTACAAGTTAATTCTTATTACTTGGTGTCTGTCTTAGTCTGTTTTGTGTTGCTATAAAGAAATACCTGAGGTGGGATAATTTATGAAGAAAAGAGGTTTATTTGGCCCACAGCTCTGCAGGCTATTGAGGAAGCATGGTGCCAGCCTCTGCTTCTGCTGAGGTCCTCAGGCTGCTTCCATTCATGGCGGAAGGCAAAGGGGAGCCGGTGTGTGCAGAGATCACAGGGCAACAGAGGAAGCAAGAGAGAGAAGGGAGGGAGGTACCAGGCTCTCTTTAAAACCAGCTCTCTTGGAAACTAATAGAGTGAGAACTCACTCCCTCCTTCCCTCCTACCCAGGGAGGGCATTAACCTGTTCATGGAGGGCCACCCCCAGGACCCAGACACTCCCATTAGGTTCCATCTCCAACACTGGGGATCACATTTTAACACAGGGTTTGGAGGCACCAAACATCCAAACTATAGCAATGTTGGTTATATGAGAGATTGTATCATTCTCTTTACTTTTGATATTTAAAAATTTCTAAAATATAAAGTTAAAAATAAACTTCAGATAATGAATTGTCAAATTTTAACATTTTTTTGTACAGTCAAAGCCACACAGGAATACAAAGAGCTAACTCAGAGTGTTGATCACACCACATACGCAGTGTGGCTTTGCACCCTCACTGTGCCATGAACCCTAGTGTCTGGGGACGTAGACATTGCACTTCTGTGTGTTTGCCCGTCCCCACCTCTGTGCAGTATGGCATTTGCAGCTTGGCTCATCTGGCTTGCTACATTCACCAAGAGCCAAAGTTCAGACTGTCCAAAGGAGGGGGGAGAGGAGAATGGAAGTGTCTGTGAACTTGTATTGTGCTCTAATTCAGCTCTTCTTTCCTTAATAGGCTGAAGATGAAGAAGGGTACAGGAAGCTGATTGATCAAAAGAAAGACAGGCGGTTAGCTTACCTTTTGCAGCAGACCGATGAGTATGTGGCCAATCTGACCAACCTGGTTTGGGAGCACAAGCAAGCCCAAGCCGCCAAAGAGAAGAAGAAGAGGAGGAGGAAGAAGAAGGTGCGTACCCTAGTGCCGGTGGTTGAGTCCAGGGTGTGTGGGCAGGGACAAATTAAGGCGAATATTGCTCTTTGATAAGTACCACTTTGTACTCTAACGGAAGGTTTCGATTATTGAATTGCAACAATTGCATAAATGGGTATGGCACGAAAGTATTAATTAGGTATACTAGACAGCGTATTGGAGAGAAGGGCATAGTGGATAAGATGTACTAAACTGAAACAATGCAATGCACATTTTCATTGTTTAATATAATATTTTAAATTAAGCACACACAGTCAATATGGAAAGGAAAAAGATGGGCACAAATAAGTGTTTGCTTAAGGTTGATGCCAGTGTGGCAGGGGCTTGCTGGGTTAAGAAACCAAAATGGAAATTAAGAAGGAAATGCAGTGTCCAGATTGAAAGAAGCCAAAGAGATAGCTTTGAGATACTTTTGGAACAAATTTCAGCCTGTTTATTTGGACAGATGACAATGCCAGACTTTTTCATTCAGTTTTGCTGTTCTGGTTTCACAGTAAGGTAAGTGTGCAGATAAGGGTTTTAGGTAGTTACAGAACAAACCAGTCCTATGTAAAATATATTCTAATTATCATGAGAAATGAATGGTAAGACTTAGAATCTCTGCTCTGCAGATGTTACACCTTAATTCGAGTATAGACCTGTGAATTTAAATCCTTTTTGAAGCTTCAGTAGTCCACTAATCTAGTTCTTGATTGATAGTTTGTTTTCATGATAAATTCTGATGAGGCCAGGTACAAACATCAACAGGAAATCTTCATCAGAATTGTAAAGATTGAGCATTGGTAGCATTTAATCATTTATTCTGTACACTAAATAATTGAACAAAATGTTTCTCCAAAAATAATTAATTTCATGGCTCCTGAATTCTCATACCTGTTTCATAATTAAGGAGGAGGAATAAATGATGAAGGAAGCGCCTTCTAGCACCCGATTTCTTTAGTATAAGATAGCTTACCTTACTGTGAAGATGAACAAGGGATGACTCAAGGCTTGGATTTAGACGTTCCGTTGATAAGGGATATCTCATTTTCTTGTCAGTGTAGCATTATAGACTGTGGAAAATTCCAGCTCCAAATTTCTGCCTTAAAAAGATGTTTTCAGAGTTAGTGAGGAGAGCATAGGCAAAGAGATACAATTCTGTAATATTCCGTGAGTGGACCCCATTAAATGGCAGTTTTCGTTTTCCCTAATTCAGCAGTGTGTTTTGCTGGGGTTGCCACTGTTAGTGTTTTTAGTACCAAAGTTCATATTCTCCATCTCTTTGTGATTAAAAGCTGATGACCCAGATTTGAACCTCTGGCTTATAATTAAAAGATTCCTGCCATGGTAATAGATAGTGTATCATCATAGGCAAAGAAAGACATATAATTGAGTGTTGATGGTTATGCCTATATTTCTGTGTTAATCTGTACAGAGCAGGGACCTGTCACAGTATTTTTTGGTGGTGCTGCCTACGCTGCATGATGTATAGGTTGGTGCTCCCCTTCTAAATCCTTGCCTCCAGGTTTGCTAGTAGCACTCATTCTGTTTTATGCTTTCACTCAACAGATAGTAACACTTACTACGAGCTAGGTAATGTGCTAGAATACTGAGGGTAGGAGGGTGCAATGGTGAGGAAAAGCATCCTGCCCTCTTCCACAATTTAATCAGAGAGAGAAAAAGAGAGAAAGACAGACAGACATTAGTCAGACATGGACCCAAATATATAATTATAAACTGGGATGAACACTGTGGAGGAAAACTGGGTGTCAAATTGGAGGTGGGACCTGATTTCTTGGCAAACAAATATTAAAGACCAGAGCTACTGCAGTCTGCCTTGTGGCTATCTCTGGGCAGCTCGCATTGGTTATCTGACTCGATCAATGGCAGAATTTTTACTTCTTTAGCCATTTATCTCTTCTGTCGCATGCGTAGCATTTGAGCACTCCTTGCCCTCCGCAGGACTAAGGAGGAGGGGCTGAATTTCCTTCCTGGGCATCTTGCTGGGAGAAGTGGGATAACGAAAGGAAACCGAGGCCCTTCCTAGCCCTTCCTGGAACCTGTCTCTTTCTTTCACCAGGGCTTTAAGACTTAGTTTAAAGTGAATTACCCAGTTCCAGATGTACCTTTATTCAAGTGCAAAGGAAAAGGATGCTTTCAAAAGCTGATTATTTGACATGTTGGATTATGTGTAGTAGTTCTTCCCTCCATTAGAGTGAATGATTGAGAGTTGCTTGTTCCAGCTTCTCTGTGGTGGGGGAAAACTTCTGCGTCAATAAGCTTAAAAATTCCGTGCTGTCCCTTTCAGCATTTTCCCACAGTATTAAACATCATGCTGTATCTATTTTTTACAATTAACTAAGGCATCAGTAAGCCTTTGTTTTGAGAAAACCTGCTTTATGCAGTGAGTTAATAGCATTGACCTGGTAGCAACACTTGAAGGACAACTAAGATACAGATAGCTCTAAGAGCTGTGCTATTAAAGAAAATGGTTGACCTCGTAATTGAATTGGAAAAGGATTACCTTTTACTGTTAGTGTTAAGCTAGTATATAGTTTTTTAAAATCCCCCAGCATAACAGAGAAGGCCTCTGTCTTTCCTGGGGAGTTTATTGTGTTCACTTGTTGCTAGTGAATACTGGGGTAGGTTTCCTTTACCTTGTCATGACCCTGTTCAATTTTTTCTTCTCTGAAGTATTACATTTATAAATATTTTGAAGCTTCTCATTCTCAACTTGATCTTCTATTAATGCCCTTGAAATGGAAGAAAAAGAAGTAAACCATATATATCCACTTTAGCATCAGAGGAGGAATAATTTTTAAAGTACTGCAATATCTAGCTATACGAGACCAGTTTCTGCAGTGTTACAAAGTGAGTGTGCTATTATGTGCATTTAGCATGACCTTCAGGTCTCTGTTCTCTGCCATGGTTGTTCTCTAATACCTATAGTGTGACTGTAGGATAAAAAAGGGGACAGAGCCACATAAAGCCACCAGAGTATGTACAAATGGGATTGAACATGGCTAAAGTAGTAAATTGGACCACTTTCCAAATCACGTTAGCATGTAAGTTTTTTAAATTCATAACTGCATAAGAACACATATGCTAATTTGCTATTTATTCCCTTGTGAGCTATTTCATTAAAAGATGTTATTACATTTTGCTTCAGTCTCTTGATCTGTAAGAAGGCGATAGGAATATCATCTACCCCATAGATTTGTTGTGAGGATTACAAGCATTTAGAACACTTCCTGGTGCATAGTAAGTGCTCAGTAAATATTATTTTATCAAATAATTCTGTGATATAAAAGTAGAATCATGATTATTGTAATGTGGTTAAGTTTTTTTGAAAATAATATTTTTTGACATTTGCGTATGTTTTGTGATGTTGAATCAGTGAATGGCCATTATATTTTTCTAGTTGGGAATCAGTTGGATATTACTGGGTAGGATGTCTTTTAGGACAATGACAGATTCTTTGACTCTTGAGGCATACAGAAGAAAAATGAGGATGTATTATTTTTGGTGAACTCTGTTTATTACCATCCTGCTTCTCCAGCTCCTACAAAGAGAATTTTCTAATTACACAGCCTCTAATTTACAAAGGTTTCTGATGACAGTAAGGCATTTCTCATAGTGCTTTAGGGTGTGTTTTTCGTCAGCTGTGGTTAGGAGCTCATGCCAGGGGCACCCCGCCTACTTCTTAGAAGCCTAGCTTTTTCAGGGGTTCAGCTTCTGGAGCTGTTGATGTCAGCCAAAAATAAATATTTAATTCTCCTTTCCACATCTTTCAATGGGATATACCGGTAGAACTATGCTCTTATTATTTATTTGTGACATTTCTTGGAAACCCTTGATACCAATGGGCACATCCTCAGAATCTATGGGACAACACTAGGCCGAGTATCTTTTTCATTGTGGTGTTTTCTTTCTAAAAGTTATTTTATTTTCTCTCTTTCTCTCTCACGTCAAGCACTATTATAAGTAAATATTAGGACTGTGATTTTTGGTGGGGGAGCTTTCTTGGCATAATGTATTGATCGATATAATTATAAGAAATGTATTTTTATCTTTTTTAGATATTAGATATCAAGCCTGGTGTGGTGGCTCACACCTGTAATCCTAGCACTTTGGGAGGCCAAGGCCGGGGAGGATCACTTGAGACTAGGAGTTTGAGACCAGCCAGAGCAAGAGCGAGATGCTGTCTCTGCTAAAAATAGAAAAAATTAGCCAGGTGTGGTGGTGTACCTGTAGTCCCAGCTACTTGGGAGGCTGAGGCAGGAGGATCGCTTGAACCCAGGAGTTTGAGGCTGCAGTGAGCTATGATGACGCCACTGCCCTCTAGCCCTGGCGACAGAGTGAGTTTCTGTCTCCAAAAAAAAGAAAATTAGATATGAAAAAAAATCAGAAAAGTGTGTGGGCATAATTTTTGGTGAAAAGAGTATCAAATAGGAAAGAATGTCAAATACAAAATAGTAATGTTGTTGAGACATTTGTTTTAAATTCAAGTTCCTCTCTGATTCTTCTCAATTTTTTTATCTCTGTTTTCCCCAAAGATTACATAGTTTATTTCAGCTTTCTCCCACAAGATTTTCATAGGTAAAAGAAACGTTCTAATGTAATTCTGCACATTTGAGTGTAGGGACTATTTAAGGGTAGGTGAATACAATGTCACAATGATTAGATTTATTTGATTAGTTCAGTGTCAAAATGAGTGAAACCAGAAGTTTGGATCAAAGTCCTGTTTAACTGGATTGACCAGTTACTTGAATCAAAATGTTTCAATTGTTTTTTTCTGTAAGAAACAACCCAAGTAATGTGCCAATGTCTGTTAATTTGATATTCCTGGGCATTTTTTATTGCCTGATCACCTATCTTGATGCTCAAAGGTCCACTTAAATGACAGTAGAAATAACCCAAGTGGTTTCTGAAAGCTTAGGTTTCCAGTGAAGCAGAGTGAGTCCGTCAGATGCCAGCACATTTGAATGTTGTTTCAGCGTATTATAACACTACCCGCTGGGGGATAGAGTGCATTTGCTTTATGATATAGATTGTAAAATATTTGATATAAAACTGTTCCTTTAAAAAATGAGACTGTTTATAGCCTGTGTTGTGGTAATCTAAATAAAGTACCCCATTGAAGTCTATTTTCTTAAGTTCAGCTTACGTGAGATTTTCATATTTAGGGAGTTCCCTCCTCAGCCCTGTTGTTGATTATTTTATATACCTTCTACAAAGACGGTGGGTAGCCACACACGTGGGTTTTTTTGTGAACATTCCTAAATGGAGGCTATGAATTGACATTGGCCTTGGAAATTGGGAACCCAAATTGTCTTTAGTTTGAGTAATTTTTAGTGATGAATAATCTTTAATTATGAATAATTTATATCATGTCCCCTTACATGGTTAGGTTAATTATATTGCTCCCTCCCTGCACAAGCATAATTAGTTCTAAACTTTTTCGCTTGTAGGAAGAAGTGAGTACACAGTTTCTTCAGTTCTGATGAATGAATGAATTGTAGCATTTTGTTGTGGTTGGGTTTGGTTTTAATCAATGGAAAGAAGCTCAGGCATCAGCCAGTAATATTGACAGCATGGGTTTGCAAATACATGGCACAGATAACTGTTTGTGAAAATTCCTCAAGTGCGGGAGATGCTACATTTGCACAAGGCCATTTCACCAGGTGCTCAGAGACTGTCCAAAGTTAGCTCAAACAGTAGCACCGATCACAGTCTCTTGGGTGTTAATTTTGCACCAAAAAAGAGACTTATTTGGTTAGTTTTTCTTTTTTGTTTTGTTTTGTTTTGAGATATAGCATCAGTTTGATGTGAGAACATGGATTTATGAAAGCATACCAACCAGAGATGTCACCAAACTGAAAGAATCCAAAGCATGGTGGGAGAAATTGGTGTCTCTTGGCCATACAGTAGACTGCCACCTGGCTTCCACCTCTTAGAATAACAGCAGAATTGCGTCTAAGGACAGGGTGTGCAGAAGTCTCACAGAGCTCCAGTTCAATGGCAAATTGTGTGTGTGTGTTCTTAACTATTTTATGACTTGCAAATATATCGGCACCTAATTACAATAATAATAGTTCAGCGAGTATATGCTAAGTGGAAGGCATTGTTCTTGGTGCATTCATTCCTTCATTCACCAAGTAATTTATTTAGTGCTTTTTATGTGCCAGGGACGCCTGTAGGTGTGGGGCTGCATCAGAGAACAAAACAAACAGAAATCCCTGACCTCCTAGCCTTATAAAGCAGTTTTCAAGCTATGCTATAGCCAGTCTTACTTGCAGACATAAAAGAATAGCCCTTGGACTATCATTGACTCTTGTATGTTGCGGAGATTGATGCTCACAGCATGTATATCTGCAACATTGGATTGTATGTGCTGAGATCGTGATCCAGTCTTGCAGCAGCCCTGTAACTTAGGCGCTGCTGCTGTCCCTGTTTTACACAAGAGGGAACCAAGACACAAAGAGAAAATTTGCTCAAGATCATACAGCTAAGGTCTCTTGCACTTAGTCACAGAGCTGGGATTCAAACTCAGGCGGTCTAATTCCAGAACCAAGCGTCTTAAATCTAATATTATTTTGCCTCTCAAATTTGATACCTAATGGAATTTTTAAGAATGGTTTAGGGGATTTTGAGTAATGGAAGGGCCTAAGTATAAGACAGTTTTTAGATAAAAATCTTGCTAGTCAATAGTATATTCATAGGAGAGTATCCTTTAGAATAGTTTTGATTCTATTAATGTATGATGTTTCAAGCTTTTTAATGTACTATTCATCCAAATGGTGATCCAATTCCACTTGCTAGATATTTGAAATTGGCTCATTCATTGTCTTATTTGATTTTCTTTGTGGCCAAATTTGTAGCTTATTTCTAGTTTGTATGGAAAGAATGGTGGGATTAATTGACTTTCTCCCATTAATTAAAACAGTCCCTTGAGTATAGTGCCTGAGATTCCAAAAATGGAACCTTCAGTGACTGGTAGCGGGGATGATTTCTTTTCTGAACTGGGAGCTTCTGCCATTGTCCTGTATCCCTAGCCCAGATATAGGGCCTGATGCTCTTTGGAGCTGGTCAGTCCTTTTAACCTCATAAATATTTTCACTTGTGATGGCATAAACAGAAAATTAAATTCTTGGATAATCTAAACAAAGGGAGTATTTCATTTCCTACTCTTTGTTAGAAGCTACAATTTTTATGCTTTGTGCTTTGGTGTACATACACACACTTACACATATTTATGCCTAGAGCTTTGGCATACTATATATGTATATACACACATACATACATGTATTTTATACATTAATAAAAGAACTTTAAAAATTAGGAACATGTATGGAATTACTTTTCTTCAGTATGGGTTAAAGGCTAGATTTTTAATGTTAAATGTTTTCATGAAAGTTGTTTTGTCAAGAGACTATTGAGTTATTTTCATGAAAGGCAAAAATGTATTGTAGAATCAATGTCTTAAGTAAACAAAGTTGAGTTAATATTGATTCCTTATCATTATATATATCTTTAATTAACTAAAGAGCCCAAGGGAGGAAAGCTCATTTTCTTAAATATCTTGATGAAAGAAATGACTATGGTTGTTTTTTCTTGTACTACACAGAAGTAGCATAGCTTTCTAGCAATTTATAAAGATTCTGTAAAGGTGATATTAAAGGTTTCACTTGCCAGAGCGGTTGTCATAAATGGAAGAAATTTTAGACTACTTTGTGTATATTACAGATGAAACTCTTGAGTACAAAAGATGACATAATCTTAGCTTTTCACTTAAGTTGTCTTTGAGGCACATAGAGGCTAATGTGCTAAGATATTGGAAAATTTAAGAAATGGTAGATCACAGAATTTTCTGTGAGATTACAGTATCTGCATCCAGTTTTACACACGGCAGAAATGCTATATATTATGAAAGCCAATTAGGTAGAATGAAAAACATCCAGGGAACTCAATAGAGTTTTGTATTATTTTATATTTTTATGACCCAGGAGCAGTTCAGAGCTTATTTTTGATGGACGTTTTTAGAATGTTATTCTTCATTGCTGATGAAAACTTGCTTAGGGAATAGGAAAGTTGAGCTAATTATGTCAGGATTTGTCTTCACACTGCCAGACACAAGAAGAACATTTCAGATTCTGACCGCCGTCCTGATGCTGCCGTGTCTTAAGCTCTTTGGGTCCCTGAAGACACAGTCCACAAATCTCTAGTGTGCTGGCCTCGGATCATATCTGGCTTTAAATGACTCTCTGCAAGTTGCTAATAAAATACATTCTTTGTCTCAGATAGTGAAGAGAAGTAAAAATAAAAGGCATGAACACTTGTGCTGGGTTAGATGATGATGGGTAGCGAGGAAGTTCTGTCACAAACCAGAGTACCGTGAAGTCCTGCACCCGTCTTCTTGGTGGACACATAACATTTGATACCGTTGTTTTGCAGAAGGCTGAAGAGAACGCGGAAGGTGGAGAGTCTGCCCTGGGACCAGATGGAGAGGTGAGGGGTTTCCATCCATTTCTACTGTGTTCTGCTGAATGGAGTCTCTGCCGTACCTTGCAGCATCATTCTTTGTGTATACTAATTTTATTTTTATTCAGCTATTTATTTTTAATTAAAAATAGTAGTACATTAGCATAGGATAAAATTGGAATAATACAAAAGGGATATAGTGAAAAATAATCTACTTCCATCTCAGACTGCCAATCAACTGATATTAAATTTTTGTGTACTATTCCAGAATTTCCTGCGCACATACAAGCATGTATTTACGAATACATAGAATGTGTAGTAATCTTAAATGATTCTATAATTACATTTTCCCAGAAGATGATACAGAAGCATAAAATATGACCCAGTTTCCCTAGTTTATTACTAATTTGAAATTATAAAAATATATAAACCAAAAAATTCACATATGTGGTTAACTTATTTTGTTGACATTTTCTGTAGGTTTACAACATAGCTTCTTTGTGTATATTCATCAGTCTAGTCCTAGATTTTGTTTCATACCATTTCCAATACTCTCTTGAATCATGAGGATACAATTATTTATTTATTGGATTTTTTTTTTTTTCTGAAAAACTCAAGGCTCTGTGCCAATGGTTCACAATGAGGAGGGACACCCCCAGAGCAGCCCAGGAAGGAAGGGGGTTTGTTTCAAACCGCCTCCTCCTTCTTGCACAGATGCTGAGAAACGTGCTTGGAGAGTTGGGGTGGGCGGGGTGTTGCCTCTTCTCATTCTAGAATCACTGTGCATGTGAGTTGTATTGTGAACTCAGCCTAGATGCTGAAAAAAGGTTTCACCACTGTTCCATGCAGAATAGAAGCCTCTTGAACAATAAATGTTGCTTAACCACTAAAATCCATCACAAGGAAAGAAAGGATCAGGATAAATGTCTAATGTGTAAGAAACTCTCAGTGGGCTGTTATGGGGGAAGAGTACTATATATTAGAGCACTTAGAAACAACTCTAATTTACAAAAGCCCAGCCTTACCTAAGCGTGCCTCACATAGGGCCTGTAATTAACAAGCAGGCAGGGAGGGATCTAACAGGTTAGTGTAATAGTGTTCTTATCTCCTCTTATCTCTTGGGAAAATTAGCTACTGATCTTGAGCCTGTTACATGCACCTTTTTTTTTTTTCTTTTAATCTTAACACATGTGTTCTGTTTGCTTAGGTTTGCAAAGTGGACCTTTGCTCGGTTTGTTTTGAAATAATGTTCTTATTACTCTCTTCTGTGCTCATTCAGTGATTTTGCCAAGGTTCTAATTCTAGCCACAGTGATTTCCACTTTTCTTTGAGGCATGACATTAGCAATAAAACAAGCTGTGTTATAATGGCTCAAGATAACAGAATATGAGTTTTCCAAAGGAAATGATAGCAAATGGTAGATTTCCCTTTTTTTATCTCGTGAGCCTATAGATGACCTTTTACGTTAATGAGGAAGAAGCATTGTGTTGGCAAGAAAGTAATGGTGTTGGAAACCATTGCTTTAACATACACAAAAGAATAAACAGACAGTCTGGAGTAAGCCTTTTCTTTTTTTTAAGGTTATTTTTGTGGATAATCACTAGTATATTGTTTCTTATTCTGACAGTGTTTTGTTGAGGAAGTATAGGGAAAGAACCGTTGGGTTTATGTTTGGGTGGGGTTGGTCATTTCCTACAAGATAATAGAAGATGACCTATAGCATAAGGTTTTTCCCTATCATTTCTGCTTAACTTCAATTAAAAGTAATTTAGGGGCCAGGCGAGGTGGCTCATGCCTATCATCCTAGCACTTGGAGAGACTGAGGGTGGGAAGATTACTTGAGACCAGAAGTTTGAGACCAGCCTGAGCAATAGTAAGACCCTGTCTCTACAAAAAATAGAAAAAATTAGCCGGGCATGGTGGTACACACCTGTAGTCCAGCTACTTGGGAGGCTGAGGCAGGAGAATCACTTGAGCCACAGGAGTTTGAGGTTGCTGTGAGCTATGACGAGGCCACTGCACTCTAGTCTGGCCAACAGAGTGAGACCCTGTCTCCAAAAAAAAGAAAAAAAAAGTAATTTAGGAAAAATTTTGGAATTAATGAATTATCGAGACATTCCGTTTCATTACTTTTCAGGAGATAGATAACTTGAACCAGTCATAAATCAAGCATTGCCAAACGAATGTTTTCCTTGGGGGTCTGCTTCCAGAAGTACAGGATCACCCTATAATCAGTATTCATTTGCATAGGATTGTTCCATTTTTAGACCTTTTAAGACAATTTGTTCTCTGAAGCAGGTTAAACACAACCTCTGCAATTTCATTTATTCTTTTAATTTTCTGAGCAAGCCATTTTCATAGAGTTTGGTAATGAACTTCAGCTCAATCTTGGTCAATTCTCCAGATTCCAAAGAAGCAGAGCTATTTTCTTTATCATACTGTTTATCACAGGTTCCAGTGGTTGGGTTAGTGATTTGATTTTGGATAAAGGACGTTGGATCTGAAGCCAAACCAGCCACTAATGAGATGACACAGGTTACGATACCTTTTTTTTTTTTCATTCTCTCTGAGACTATAACTTTATGATAGTTGTTATCTGGGAAATACTGGTTTAGGGATTAGGGGGTTGTTAGTTGCAGATTACCAAAATCAACTCTGCCTGATTTAAATAAGAAGGGGATTTATTAATAGGATATTAGATAACTCATCAGATCTCTGGGATTACTGGAGAACCTGACTCAGGGCTCTGCCCAATATTATACTATATAGCTTGTCTGGTGAGGACATGGCTGCTGCTGGGAGTAGGCAGGAGCTTGGTACGGCCAATATCACTTCTCTGGCACTATTGCTGCTGTGGTGTGCCCTTCCACCAGTGTGACTGTCCACAGTCCCTTGAACTTCTAGCTTCTAACTCAGGGCCTTGGTGATGCATCCAGTTGGTGGAGCTAAGGATTTTGCCTTAACTTTTAGGGAGGTAGCATTTTCAATTTCTTTCAAGGGAGATGGCCTCTCACCTCCCACCAAGACTCCTTAGGTAGCGAAATTTCCAAATGGAGAGAAAGGTTTCACATGCTGGGAAGCCAAAAGGCTGAGAAACATCTAGCACACGGCTAGGAGAATGTCTTAACATCAAGCGGTGATGTGATTTTTTTTTTTTTTTTCCTCTTTTCTAGCCGATAGATGAGAGCAGTCAGATGAGTGACCTCCCTGTCAAAGTGACTCACACGGAAACCGGCAAGGTCCTATTTGGACCAGAAGCACCCAAAGCAAGCCAGCTAGATGCCTGGCTGGAGATGAATCCTGGGTATGTAATGAAAGTAGCATTAGCGGTGTTCTTTTAGCTTTTTAGATTTTGGTTGTCCTTGTAAAACCTTAAAACTAAAACAACATGGTCTTTGCTGAGATGGTTGAAGTTGTTACTTGCATTTGTCATTTGTGCATAGAACACGCTAGTTAAGTCATGTGTGTCTGTATTATCTTATAATTTAAAGAACTAAGCCCCCTTTTCTTCCTCACTCTTTTTCCTTAGTTACGAAGTTGCTCCTAGATCTGACAGTGAAGAGAGTGATTCTGATTATGAGGAGGAGGTATGTATGTATCTCTGTTTGGGGTTTATTGATTGAAAGTTGGTAGAGATTCCACAGACATAGCCAAAAATAAGAAATAATTAATAAAACAAAAAAAAGAAGAAAGTTGGTAGAGAAAGAAACTTCTCTGTAAATGTAGGCCCAGCCCGTGTCCATCTGTCACATCTTACTCCAGGGCTGGCTTTCGGATGACAAGTAGGGCTAAGGATTTATTTGCAGAAGCTTTGATGAGGCATGCCTTGTGGTACAGTGATCTCTTGGGGCTCCTGGCTGATGGGGAAACTTGGCGAATTCTAGATTCATTTGGAACCAAGAAATGAGAAGCTGGCATTAACTTGGAGATGGTGAAATGGTCTTTTGGGGAAAATTGAAGATGGATTGCTTATTGCTTTGGGAAAGGCAATCCCATGCCTCCAAGTGGTTCACACTGAGAGTTAGCTGCCTAAAAATTTCGGAAGTCTTTTAGGCCTTAGAGTCTAGCTGAAGTTGAAAGTCTGGGAACTTACATGAAAAGGGCAACATGAGCTTGGTTTAATGAGTTTATTGATCCTTCTGATTTTTCTCTAAATGTGATTCTCATTTGCATTCCTTGGATATACTTGTAACCCAAAGAGAATCACATTTCTCAGTCTCTTAGAAGGAATACTTAATATATCTAGCACCTAAAATGGGAATCTTGGATACATTTAATAGAAATTAGGAAACAATGAAGATATTTGTTAGATCAACTATGAAATACGTATTAAATACAAATAGAAGAGTTGAAAGATTTGATCTCCTTTATTAGAGCATTGTTAATATGTAGTCATTAAATCTGATGATTTCCAGTGTAGGAGAATCTAAGTCCAAAGAGTGCCATGGCATAGGGACCAAGGACTGGATAAAGCAGCCTCACCAGGATCTTAAGACAATGGCTATTTTCCTGCAATTTCATGGATCTGTGTTTCCTAAATTAATCTACCATGAGCACTTCCTGCTTTTGTAAAGAGGAAAAATAATAAGAGTTACATTAAAAAAAAGCATAACCATTAAAGAGCAAATACTTTCTGTGCTATGCTATTTTTTTTCCCAGCTACTCTATCTCTGAGATATTTAAAGCTTAGAAAATCAATTTTAAAATGTGTCTTGCTTATTACTTGGATGAATATGCCCATAAATGATCCATTGGAAGAACCTTCTCTGTGAGTAAGAGAGGCAGAGAGGGACAGGGAGAAGATGAGACAGGCTGCCTAACCAGCAGGTGCCACCCTGAGACACAAGTGCAGACAGCCCTAGACAGCTGGGAAGCAAACGAACTCTGACCTGGGAACTCATCTCAGGCCTGCCACAAGCAAGCCTGAGTGACTTGTGAAGAGTCACGTCTCCTCTTAGAGCTTCATTTCCTCACCTGGAAAGCAAAGTTGTGCCGAGTCTTCAGCTTACTCTCTGCTTCTAAATGATCTGTGAGCACAGGGTGAATTTCAGCACCTATAACGTGTCAGTTCATATTTTTTTTCATTCAAGAATTATGGAAAAGCATGGTTCTCTTTAAACCTGCTTTTAAAGGAAATTCTACTGGATTATCTAGAAAGATGTAACCTTCAGCACCAGCTTGGCAGTGGATATAAATGAATATGTAGTGATGCTTTCAAACTGGCCAGGTGAATGTGGTACATAGTCCACAGGTGGGAGGTGTGGAATCCTGTGCCAAGGTATGGACAGTTTCTATCTCAGAGCTCAGAATGTGTGACATGAATCAGCCACAGAAAGCAGTGTGCCTACAAGCTTCAGGTCTCTACAGAGGATGCATGTGGGGCCATCACAGTCTACCTGGCATCATCAGGGCACACATGTGTATGAGAAAGAGGATACTAGATCTCTGAAGTCTGGCTTTGGAGAGAGGAATACCTAATGCTACTAAGTAAATAGGCAGATATGGTCTACAGGGCTCTTTGATCACCAAATAATGATAAATATGCATCTTTCTGGCATGGTGTTTACTTATTTATTCTTGGGAGCAAGGGCGCTAAGGGATCCCCAGAGAGCTCCTTTCCTTCTCTCACTCAGTAATTTAAAATAGGAGGGGGATGGTGTCTTGCCTGGCTTAAGGAGATGCTAAATTCACTTCCTCCCTTAGTTGTATGTACTTTTTCATTTTTGAAGTTGAATACTATTTAATCTCTTTTCAGAAAATGCCTCCTAGAGAATCCCTTGTTAAAATGCAATTTTCTCCCTGTTTTTGTTCTTTCCCCAGGATGAGGAGGAAGAGTCCAGCAGGCAGGAGACTGAAGAGAAAATACTCCTGGATCCAAACAGTGAAGAAGTGTCTGAGAAGGATGCTAAGCAGATCATTGAGTGTGTATCTCTCAGAGTTTTTTGGAAATGCATTGCGTGAGGATGATGCTTTATAAGTTGCCATTTAGAAAATTGGGCTTAAGGAAGACAGCTAACTTCGTGCTCACACTCCGCTTGAAACTGTGCACTCAGAGGTCCCCACTGAGCCACCATCTATCTTCCTTCCTTCCCTCCCTCCTTCATTTTCCTCCTGAACCCACACCCCCAGCTCAGGCTCACTTCTGGGCCTCACACGTGTCCTTTGCTTCCATCCCAGACTGAACCAATCACACTTACCTTCCTAACTGGAGGCGTCGCTGCCTTTCCTACCTGCCCTAATGGCATCCGTACTCGCCCAGAAACCCGTCCTCACTGCCATAGCCAAGTCAGCCACCAGCCCCCACCCCGTCCCCCAACCCTCCCACCCTTCCCGCCCAGCACCCCGATCAGCGTCTCCTCCATTCCCTGGGCCCTCTGTCTCGGCGGCTTGCTCACTTCTCTGCGTGGACAGCTCTACTATTAAAAGAAAACTGTTGTGAAACAATATGCAAAACAGCACATTTTAAAAGATGAGTTTTTTTAAAAAACCAGAGGTAGACATTCTTACATTTTCCCCTTTTATTTCATAGCTCTCTGCCCCACATTAGGATTCATTTTGCCAGTCTGCCAAGCTCCTTCACTGAAGGTTTTAAGAACCCCTCGATGGCTCTTTGTTGCCTTTATGAGGAAATAAGAGCTTGTGAACACAGCATGGGAGATAGAAGCCTGCCTTTCCTCTTTCCTACCCCTTTGCTGCTGTCTTCCACTTGTCCTTCAGACTTGAGCCAGTGCTCAGTGAATAGGATTCATCCTTGAATTAGGACAGCTTCCGTGGCTGTTAATCTGCAGGTGTAGAGTTCAGGCTCTTATTGGTCTTTCAAAGTCAAGGGACCTGCTTTCAAATCCTGTTTTCACTACATTTTATGTGACCCAGACCAATGAAGTAACCTCTCAACTTCTCCACATATGTAAAATGAGAGTGATGATGATAATGCCTACCGTGCTTACTGTTTGTGAGGATGACAGGTAGTGTATTTAAACTGCAAGGCATGTAGTGGGTGATAAATAAACCATATTTATTGCAGCTATGTTAGGCTCTCGATTCGTTTCTTGAAGGAAATGAAATAACGCACCCACACTAATGTCTGTGTGTGATTCTCCACGTCCCCTTTCTCAGGACAGCAAAGCAAGACGTGGATGACGAGTACAGCATGCAGTACAGCGCCAGGGGCTCCCAGTCCTACTACACTGTGGCTCACGCCATCTCCGAGAGGGTGGAGAAGCAGTCTGCCCTCCTCATTAACGGGACCCTAAAGCATTACCAGGTAATGGGCGTGGTTTGTGTTTCCTTGGCAAGTAGTAATCCTTTACCTAGTTTTGATTGAAGTGCGTCATGCTTATTTACTGATGAAGAGGTTTTCATGGTGGCGAGACGTTTTAGTCACATCATGTATGATGTTGAGATCCTTCCTGCCGTGCCTGTAATTCTTCTTTTAGGGTACTCCATGTTACCATCTTTACTAGGGCATACCATACCCGTTTTCTCCGTTGTGGTTTTGGGGTGTACTTTGTCTTAAAGAAATACTGGCTTAACATTGAGAACATAATTTCATTGTAGATCTCTTCAAAATGGAAACCCCAGCCACATTCTGTTAATGTAGGGAACATCCATGCCTCATCTCGAAGTAAATGAAGTGTTTCTTTAAAATTTTTGGTTGTGGCTATGGTTTTATGCTATGGGTTCAACCACCTAGGAGTAGCTGTCTACTACGTTTGTGCTTTTTTTTTAAGACACAATAAAGTTGTGAGCATCTGTGTGTTAATTAAAAACTAGGCTATAAACATAACAAATGTTTCATTTGACCTGTCTGGATTGAGGTTAATTCCTGTCTTCTGCCTTCTACCATTTTATAGGGTTTCCCGAAGTGTGTTCCTTGGAAAATTTGTTCCATGAGTTGTTCCTCAAAAAAAAAAAAAAAAATGTTTTGTGGTCAAATAAATATAGGAAATACTATCAGCTATAAATAGGCTTATCGTATAATTTATGGTTCCAAATTTGGACACTTGTGAGAGTGAATAGAGGCTCTTATCATTGATAACAGGCATAATCCTGGTCTGTCCTAAGCCAACTAGACATACGGTCACCCTGACTATGAGCCCTTGACCCCTCTTGGTAATTCACAACACACATCAGCACACTAATGACTCTGCAAAAACAAGTGTGTATTCTGTGATGCAGTGTCCTGCAGTAAAATAACTTGTCTAACATTAACTTTGTATTTCCTAAACTACTTTGACCACCAAACCCTATTTTTATATATCATCACTTAGCATCCTCTAAAATTAATGTCTTCTAGAATATGCTTTAGAAAGTGCATGCTTTAGGCCAGTGGTTTTCAAACTTTTTGGCATCGGGTCCCCGATGCTGTGTCTTAACACTTGGTGCTGTGTCTGCTGCCATTGCCTGGGAGTGAAGAATACAGTGATTGCTAGGATAGCACTGCCTTGATCTGTGCTAAAGTGCCAGCAGTTTTTAGCCACCATTGCTTTTGTGTCATCTGTGCAGATGTCAACACAGTAAAAATGGCAGATCTTGCCTTAGTATCGTGACAATCATTGTGACCTTGTGGATCTCCTGCAGAGGTCTTAGGGCCTCCAGAGAAGACCACTGCTCTGGCCTTAGTAAGGCCACATTTTCTCCAAAGACTATACCACTTTCATGAGGTTCGGAGTGGTTTTCATCTTTTTCATCATTTGGCCTACCTGTCCTAGATGTTAATTCAGAGAATGTTTTAATAAACTTCTGTGTACCTGTTTATGGGAGATGTGTTGGATTATTCATAAATAACTTTCAGTGCCACATTGATTGTTCTCCCCCTGTCCCACACCTTTGTAAGCACTCTCCATCACTCTTTTTCCAAACCTAGCTTTTCCTACTTCCGTGTGTGACTTTTGTGTCTCTCCCCCTTGCTGAGCTGGACATGCCTTGTACTGTCTCTCTCTGGCCTTCTGTCTCATGAGATACCTGCTTCTTACAATCTGACCGCCCATATCTGTCTGAGATTTTTTTCCATTCCTTCCACCACAGTTCAAAATGTGGCCCGAAACCTTCCCTGATCCTTTTGTCCACAAGTAAGCTTTCTTTCTTCTTGCTCCTTGACAGGCTTTTGGATTGTTAATATTCACTTAACCTTGACATCGCTGAGGCCTCCCTGCTGCTTCCTGGAGAGCCACATAAGCTTGGTTCAGTATCCAGCTCTCCCCACTCCCCAGTCCTACCGCCTGGGAAAGTCCAAATCACTTCTTCCTGCAACTTTTGTGAATTTGTTCTACCCTCTGTCTAGTCTCTGCTTCTGTCTTACCTGGAATTAACACAGATGCAGAATTCAATCCCTTTACCAATTTTTGTTTTAAAAAAATCTACTCCCATGAACTATCCAAATATTTCTTGTATTTAGTTGACTTTTCTAAAGGTCTGGTGGTCTCGTGGTCACGTTGCAGGCAGTTTCTCCCGTCTACACCTTGTGGCTTGCAGTTATTTCCCCTCTTCCCCTCTCTGTCTTTTGCCCCTTCTCTTGGAGGCTCTTCCTGTTTCTCTGCTTATCTCTTGGTGTTGCTGTAGTTGTGCAAAAACCTTAGGATGACTTGGAGTCTCACATGGTACAAGGCACCTGAAGTGGCTTATGAAAGTAGTTCTTCAAATCACTGTAGTGTCTCTAAGAAAAATTTCTGGTCAATAAAATTTTACACATTGGCACTGTCAACTACTTCTTGGGAAATGTGCATACGTGCCTTCTTTATTGTTTCCTCTCTGAATGCAAGCTTCTGAAGGGAGGCCTGCATGTTACAGACCTCGGTATTTTAAATAAATGAATCGTTTGCTTTGTTCTTATATAAAACAAATTAACATTTCCCTAAGTATAACATTATTAGCAAGCTAAGTTGACTTTAGCGGAAACATATATAATTATATATATATAATATATATTTTAGGCCAGGCACAGTGGCTCACACCTGTAATCCTAGCACTCTGGGAGGCCGAGGCAGGTGTATCGCTCAAGGTCAGGAGTTTGAAACCAGCCTGAGCAAGAGTGAGACCCTGTCTGTACTATAAATAGAAAGAAATTAATTGGCCAACTAAAAATATATATAGAAAAAATTAGCCAGGCATGGTGGCGCATGCCTGTAGTCTCAGCTGCTCGACAGGCTGAGGCAGAAGGATCGCTTGAGCAACAAGCGATCCCCTCTGGGCAACAGAGTGAGACTCTGTCTCAAAAAAAAAAAATGCTGTGTGAATGAGCTAATGTCTCTAGATCAGTGTTTTTAACTGGGGTGATTTTGCCCCCAGAGAACATTTCTCATTATCTGGAGACATTGTTTTTGTTTTAGTTTTTGTTTGTTTGTTTGTTTGTTTTGAGACAGTCTCCCTCTGTCTGCTGGGCTAGAGTGCCATGGCATCAGCCTAGCTCTCAGCAACCTCAAACTCCTGGGCTCAAGGGATCCTCCTGCCTCAGCCTCCTGAGTAGCTGGGACTACTGGCACTCACCACCATGCCCGGCTAATTTATTCTGTTTTTAGTTGCCCAGCTATTTTTTTTCTATTTTTTTTTAGTAGAGATGGGGGTCTTGTGAGAACTCCTGACCTCAAGGGTTCCTCCCGCTTGGCCTCCCAGAGTGCTAGGATTACAGGCATGAGCTACCACGCCCAACCCATTTTTGTTTTTTTTTACAATTAGATGAGGGTTTTGCTACTGGGATCTAGTGGGTGGAGATCAGGGTCGCTGCTAAACATTCTATTAATACAATGCGTAAGATAGTCCCCACAACAAAGAATTATTCAGGCCTAAATATCAGTAGTGCCAAGGTAGAGAAACCTTGCACTATAGATCTTACTTTACAAAACTTTATTTACACAGTAGGTGTTCAGCAAATATTACAATTGGGGATTAGTTCATAGCACCAATGAAAATATGGGCATTTTTAGACTTTTTATTTGTACTTTCCAATTTGTTAGTCAGTGAACTACAGAAGATTCAGAGGGGAAATACTTTATCAAGACCATCCCTTGGGATGGGATGGGGAAGCAATGTTAACAGCCTATTTAAAAAATCACGAGCAGATTACTTTTATTTACTTTTTATTTTTTATTTTAAATGTGTGGCCCTAAATGATACAGATTACCTTAAAAATAAAAAGGATTAAAAATAAAGAAATTAGGCTGGGCACTATGGCTCACCACTGTAATCCTAGCATTCTGGGAGGCTGAGGCAGGAGGATTGCTTGAAGGTAGGGGTTTGAGACCAGCCTGAGCAAGAGTAAGACCCTGTCTCTACAAAAGAAGAAAAATTAGCTGGGTGTGGTGGTGTGCACCTGTAGTCCCAGCTACTCAGGAGACTGAGGCAGCAGGATCATTTGAATCTAGGAGTTTGAGGTTGCTGTGAGCTAGGCTGATGCCACTGCACTCTGGCCCAGGTGATAGAGTGAGACTGTCTCAAAAAATAATAATAATAATGAACTTGGGCTGGGCACAGTGGCTCATGCCTGTAATCTCAACACCCTGGGAGGCTGAGGCAGGAGGATTCTTGAGGACTGGGTAACATAGCAAGACCCTCTCCCTACAAAAAATTTTTTAAAAACTAGCCCACCATGGTGGTGCCTGCCCATAGTCCCAGCTACTTGGGAGGCTAAGGTGAGAGGATCACTTGAGTGCTGGAGTTTGAGTTTGCAGTGAACTATGATCACACTACTGCCCTCCAGCCTGTGTGACAGAACAAGACCCTGTCTCTAGAAAAAATTAAAAAAAAAAAAAAATGAACTTTAGGCTGAGTGAGGTAGGTAGCTCACGCCTATAATCCTAACAACCTGGGAGGCCAAGGCAGGAGGATCACTTGAGCTCAGGAGTTCGAGACCAACCTGAGCAAGAGCGAGACCCCGTCTCTACTAAAAATAGAAAAAAGTTAGCCAGGTATGGTGGTGTGGGTCTGTATTTCCAGCTACTCAGGAGGCTGAGGCAGAAGGATCCCTTGAGCCCAGGAGTTTGAGGTTGCTGTGAGGTAGGCTGACACCACAGCACTCTAGCCTGGGCAACAGAGGGAGACTTTGTCTCAAAAAAAAATGAACTTTAGCTAATAATAAGCATGCTGAGCTGATACCTGCAAAGGGATTGATGGACGGAGAGAGGGATGGATAAATAGATGAGACAGATAAAGTAAAATGTTAATTATAACCTCTAGCGGGGTGGGTATATTGGAGGGGTCACTGTACAATTCTATTTTTCTAAATGTTTGAAATTTTTCATAATAAAATAATGGGGGAAAATCTCAAGTAGAGATTCACACTCTTCTCAGATTCTGTGAGTTAGTGGAAATTGCATTGCTGAGTTTTCTAGGTGACCTCAGGCAAGTTACTTAACTGTTGTTTTTTTTCTTTTTTGAGACAGGGTGTCACTCTGTCTTCAGGGCTGGAGTGCAGTGGGAGATCATAGCTCACCGCAACCTCAAATTCCTGGGCTCAAGCAATCCTCCTGTCTCCATCTCTCCAGTAGCTAGGACTCAGGTGAGTGTCACCATACGCAGCTAATTAAAGACATTTTTTTTGTATAGAAGGGGTCTCACTATGTTGCTCAGGCTGGTCTTGAACTCCCGGCCTCAAGTGATCCTCCTGCCTTGGCCTCCCAAAGTGCTGGGACTTACAAGTGTGAGCCACTGTGCCCAGCCAACTTCTTTATGTTCATCTATAGCACAGTTGTTTGGTTTAAATAAGATACTAATATTGTGAAATTCAAATGTAATAATGTAAAAGTACTTTGAAAAGCATAAAGCACTCTAAAAATGCAATGTATTACTATTAGGAAGGATGAGTGTTTGGCCAGTTATATAGCATGGCTGTAGGTGTCCCTGACAACCCTCTGTAATGACATTAGCACTGTTTTACCCTCTTGTGGTTGGAGGTATAAAACACTTAACCATTTTCATAAAAATGTCTGTCAAATATTTCTCAAATAATTGCAAAAGACTTAGATTCCTGTTCCGTTTGATTTCTAAGAGGAAAGGATCATCCTGTCTTTGTATAAGTGTAATATTTTTTCTTGTTTTACTTATAGGCTGCCAAGATCTCCAGTTAGGGCAGTGGGAATCTTCTTTGACTGTGGAACATTGGGCAGGAGCTTTGCCATTGGATGGTCAAGAAGGATGCAGCAGAATGTCTGCATTGTTACACCATAGTGTTCAGACTTCAGAAGACTGCAGGCTGAGCAGTATCATTTACTCTGCAAGTGATTATGTCTTCACCTGTCCTCTCTGATCATCAGAAACTAATGAAACACCTATTAGGTCTTATGAATTCAGGTAACAGTGTTTTCCAGATGCCCTGGCAGCTGGTACAGGTAGGATTTTGCTGGTTGTTGTGGGGAATGGTAGAAGGTAAGGAACTCATCTTTCCTGTTCTCCAGTCCTTGCTAAATTTAAACATCTGTGCACATAAAGATTAGGTTCACTAACCTCGGCTGTTGTATAGAACAGGGTTAAACCTAGAGAAATGCTTTTCTCATTATGCTAGGATTTTTTGAAATATAGAGAGATATGGAAGGCAAAGTTTCCTTCACTGTTATTTTGTTTGAGGGTTTAAATTTATGTTGTTTTGTGGTACAGTTTAAAAATGGTGGATAGCTTCTTTACATTTCACTTTCTATACTGAGTATCGTAAGTGATTTGAACTTTGTATATGTGTTTGAA
>CAUYRT010104299.1:0-13117 GCA_963574885.1 Lepilemur ruficaudatus | reverse complement strand
CCTCCACAACTCATTCTGCAAAACCAGTAGCACCTTTATACCAAAGCCAGGAAAGGTCACAACAAAAAAAGAAAACTACAGACCAATATCCCTTATGAATATAGATGCAAAAATCCTCAATAAAGTACTAGCAAACCGAATTCAACAGCACATCAAAAAAATAATCCACCAAGGTGGGCCTCATCCCAGGGGTGCAAGGATAGTTCAACATACGTAAATCAATTCATCACATAAACAAAAGCAAAAACAGAGACCATACGAACATCTCAATAGATACAGAAAAAGCATTTGACAAAATCTAGCACCCTTTCATGATAAAAATCCTCAACAAACTAGGTATAGAAGTAACGTATCTCAGAAGTATTAAAGATATATACGACAAGCCCACAGCCAACGTCATACTGAATGGGGAAAAGTTGAAAGCATTCTAAATCCCTTAGAACTGGAACAAGACAAGGATATCCACTGTCACCACTTCTGTTCAACATAGTGCTGGAAGTCCTAGCCAGAGCAATCAGGCAAGAGAAAGAAATACTCACGGATAGGCAGAATCAGCATTGTTAAAATGTCCATTCTCTCTTTTCCCTCATAAAATTTATAAATATTTTAAATCTGCTTTTCTTAGTAGAGTGTTAAATGCTGCTACTAGACAGAAAGTGTGAGAGGGCAGAGGCCATCCATGTGCTTGGGTTCATTCATGCATTGTCCTATTACAGGTGACAGTGCCTGGAAGAGAGTGGGTGCTCAGTAGTATTTGGTGAAGTCCAAGGTGTAGGTTGGTACACTTGAGAGGGAATGGCTTAGCTGAGGCAGCCACTTATTACCTGATGAATGATAAAATCATTTTGTATTTCAGGATTGAAGTGGCAGTATTGATTTTTTTTTTCTGATTGTAAAAGTATAAGCTCCTAAAAAAATTTCAGAAAATTGTAAAGAAGAAAATAAAAACCACTTATAATTCTACCATTATTGCTCTTTTGGTTTATATGTCTTGACTTTTCTGTGAGTGAATGTTTTTTTCAAAACACAGATGGAGTTTTATGTACTTATAGTTTTGTACCTGGCTCTTTTCATTTAATATTATATTGTAGACTTCCTCTCATGTCAGTAGAGGTCCATATTATCATTAAATGGCTGCATTGTATTCTGTTGTATGAAGTGTACCATACATACCTCCTATTGTGGACACTTAAGTCTCTTCTGTTTTTTTACTGTGTAAATTCCACTGTGATGAGCATTCTTCATATTATAATTTCAGTCCCCCATGATACAGAATTTAAGTCTAGTGGCTGATAGGGTAGAATGCAAATTGGGATTCCAAGTTTTTATTTTTGACTAGTTTTGTCTCTTTAGAATTTACCTTAGTCATTTGATGCATCTCAAGTTCCCTTTTTCTCCTAGCTGGAATAGGTATTTTAGCTTTAGATGCCTGAGACTCAGTTTTATGGAGAAACTCCTTGTTTCCAGCTGGAGGATGTTAATAGTAATTATATAATAGCAACAGTAATAATGGTTAAATGCATCACTTTCCATTTGGTCTATGAGCTCATTTGTAGTTCTCACAAATAGCCCTTGAGATAGGTACTATATGCCCCTTTCACCAGATGAGAAAACAGGCTTGACCAGATCAAATAACTTATTCAAGCTCCTAAGGGTCGAGCTGAGCTGTGGCCCCATGGTTGCCCATTCCTGGTATCTGCCTTGACAAGCAAGTTCTCTTCATTCTGTGTGTGTTTCGCAGGAAAATAAGCACACCTGATGATGGTGAGATATAATTTCTTTATAAAGAGACACTGTATTTTTAAAACTAGAAGCAGGAACATTTTATCATTTTTTAGACATTTAAAATTAACATGTAATTGCTTTTCTTTGACAATAGCAAATGAGAGTGGCAGGTCAGTAAGGGGACTGTGATGCTCTGGCCAACTGTGACAACTACATATTTCCTCCTTGGATGCCCCTACTCTTTCTTTGGCTAATTCAAGTTTTACCTTCTGTTCTACTGTTTTATTCTGTTGCCGGACAGCTGTTAAACATCTGTTACTCTCTGTTCAGAGAATGTGGGGTTGTTTTTGTGTATCTATCTATACAGTGGCTCTCTGTATCCTAGGAGCCTTCAGAATGAAGGGTCTCGTCCAGTGATTGTACAGTGCCTTATGTTTTCCTTGTCACTGCATCCTCAGTAACTCACTAATTACCAATAAAAATGTCTAAGAAAATTAGATACTTTTTCCCATCAGAGGAATAAAGAAAAAGAAGACGATAAGACAAAGTGGAAGGAGGAAATCTCTCATAAAAAGGGCGAATTTTACATTCTTAAAAATATAGCAGTGTTCTTTAGCGTGAAGGAATCCTTTTGGGGATCTGGTCTGTGGGAGGGGTTGATAGAAAGTGTGGGAGGACACTGCTCAGAGGGGGAGCAGCCCGGATTTCCAGAAGCTAAATGTTAAAGTTGAGCATGGTTTGGATGCAGATTAGAAGTTCTTTGGCTTCCTCTACTTGCTTTAAAATTGTTCATTTTTTATTTTTAAGGTCATTTGGGGGGAGTTTCTTTGCTCCCAGCCTGGATCTCTCAGTGTGGCCTGACCTCTGAATCCTACTCTCCCACACAACTTGAGAACTTGATTCTTTTCTCACAAAGACTTCTTTCCAACTCTCCCACCCGCCACCAAAAAGACTCCATATTTGGAGCTAAGTATTTTGAACAGAGAGCCCTGGCTAGAGGGCATGTGAAGTATATTCTTCTGTCCTATGTACATGGAAAAGTATGAGCTTTAAAGCCAATGTATATAAAAATGGAAAATGTCCCTCTAAGCTAGGGATACACTATTTTCAATTTGAATATGCTGTACTTATGGGATCCATTCCCTTTAACTTGCCTCTTTGAAACTGGAAAGAAGGTGATCAGCAATGGCTTGAGATAATGGAAGGGAATCAAGAAAATAATTTCTTAGACTGTTCTTTTGTGAGCCTTGGGTTAGCAGAGTTAAACACTTAAATAATATAAGGGAAAACTTCATATTTTCATGTTGATATTTTTCTTTTTTAAAACTCTAATCTCATGACAGATTACACAAATAATTTTTTAAATAGAATCTGAGTCAGAATGAACCTGAGTAATTAACTGGTTGTTGCTGAAATGTAGCCCACCTACCACATTTTTTAAAGAAACATAGGCCTGATGGAAAGGGCAGAGACTTGTTGAAACCATAAGGGGGTTTCAGTCTAGGTGAAGTTGCTTGTTTCACAAAGATCCAATTATTGAGACAATGAGGATTGCCAAGGAAGAAAAGAATTTTTAATATGACAGACCATCTTGCCTGGACAACAGGAGAAGCTGCCTCAAATAGGTCTCTCTGACAAAGGGAGATCCCCACTATGCCTGCCTGGCTAATTTTTCTATTTTTCTTTCTTTCTCTTTCTTTTTCTTTCTTTTTTTTTTTTTTTTTTTGAGACAGAGTCTCACTCTTTTGCCTGGACTAGAGTGCCGTGGCATCAGCCTAGCTCACAGCAACCTCAAACTCCTGAGTTCAAACGATCCTTCTGCCTCAGCCTTCCGAGTAGCTTGGACTACAGGCATGTGCCACCATGCCTGGCTAATTTTTTGTATATATTTTTAGTTGGCCAATTAATTTCTTTCTATTTTTTTTTAGTAGAGACGTGGTCTCACTCTTGCTCAGGTTGGTTTTGAACTCCTGACCTTGAGCGATCCACCTGCCTCGGCCTCCCAGAGTGCTAGGATTCCAGGCGTGAGCCACCAATCAGGCTGATCTTGAACTCCTGGCTTCAAGCAGTCCTCCTGCTTCAGCCTTCCAAAGTGCTAGGATTACAGGCGTGAGCCTACTCGCACAGCTGTGATTTTTTTTTTTTTAAATCAGGAAGTGCTTGTTGAATTTTATCAAATGCTATTTTTCCATCTATTGAAATGAGCATGTGGTTTTCATTATGAACCTTTCTGTACTATTTGACTTTTTTATAGAAACCATTTGCACATATCATATCCACTGACTTGATTGAGTCTTAGAACTCCTTCAAAATGCTAACTTTACAGCCATCTTCTGCATGTGTTTTTCCTTGAATTTAATTTCTCCATCAATCTGTTCCTATCTGCTTTCTTTTTTTGTAGGAATTTCAGTATTTCTGGGCCGTTAGTGATTTATCCTTTAAAAAGCCTCCTGTCATTTCATGGGTTTAGACCAGAAGGAGAGCATACTGTGTGCCAGTCCTGCCCTCCTGAACCAGTCTCTGGGACTTTATAAGTACCAGCCGCCTTTGCTCAACTTTTGTCTTATAGGAACCCTCAAGTTCTTGTATAATAACTTGTGAGATGTTTTATTGCTTTCCTTTGAGATGCTAACTAAGAGTCAGAGTTTGGAACTGCATTTCATAACTTGACAACAAGGGATGAAATTTGGGGAGGTAACAACTAAAAATTCATCAGGGCTTTAGCCATGGAGTGGCTGGAAGAATCTCCCGGTGGTGTTTCCAGCCCAGACTGCCAGCTTCACCTTTCCTGGACTGTGAGATAAAAACCAGATGGATTCCACTCCAGTTTGCCTGCTGTGCCCTAAAATAGCACTTTCCCAGTTCCCCACCCTCATCTAAACATTAAATTCCTCAAGTGTCCACCTTTTAGATGTTTGTGAATGGGAAACAGAATGCCAGATGTTCTACAGCTGTTTCCAATCTGCTAAAGACTGGAGATGTGGTTTAGGCCTTCCAGCAAGGAATGAGGAAGTATCTCCACTACTTTCTAAGCAAGTTTTGTGAGAAGTATTGTTTGTGGGTGTGGATGCATGATAGGTAGGGAAGAATGTCTGGATATGGAGACCTCTCAAATTCATCCAGTTTAAAAAGGAAGCCAATTACAGATGCATTTTTTTTGTTCTGTTTTTTTTTTTTTTTTGAACACCTTTGAGGTGTAGGGTTTGTCAAGCTATGATACAGGTTTATGTTCTGTGCCATGCAGGGATAAACATTTCAAATTGGTTTTTCTTTGTTTAAAGACAAAACTCTTTTTGCAAGCTTTATCATAATATAGGGCTTGTTTGGACAACCTTTATCTCATAGCTTGATCTCTGTATCTAAAGCAGTTTCTTTGCACAGTTCATTGGCTGTATGATAGTGAATATGTATATATCTTTTTGAACAATATGACATACATGATACTATGTTGTCTTGATTTATCTTGTACTTCAAACCTTATTAATAGTAAACATTTTATTCAATAATGATAGACTTCAATGATTCAGTAATCATTGGTTTAGAATTTGTTTTGGGACCCACCATTAAGTACTGCATGTTTTAGTTTTTCTGATGTTTGTTGGAATACACAGAAAGTGAAAATGAAAAATAGGCATGAGGTAACAGAATAGGGAACCAAGGATCCTGGATTCTAGGATTCCAAAACAAGACTAACCCCAAAACTTATTTTTTAAAACAGATTTATTAAGGTACAGTTTACATACCATAAAATTCATCCATTTTAAGTGTACAAGTCAGTGTCTTTTAGTAAGTTTACAGAGTTGTGTGACTATCACCCAATCTAGTTTTAGAACATTTTCATCACCCCCAAAAGATCTGTCATTCCTCTTTGCAATCAATTCTTGCATCAACCTCAGCCACCACTAGTCTGGTTTTTGACTCTCTAGATTTGCCTTTTCTGGATATTTAACACTATTAGAATCATGCAATATGTGGTGGTTTTTTGCATCTGGCTTCTTTCATTTCACGTAATGTTTTCAAGTTTCATCTACGTGGTAGCGTAGGTTTTTTTTTTTTTACCTGAATAGTACCCCACTGTACAGCTATACCACAACTTGTTTATCCATTCATTCATCTATTGTTGGACAGTTGGGTTGTTTCTACTTTTTGGCTGTTGTAAATTGTGCTAGTATGAAATACTTTGTATACAAGTATTTGTCTGAATAACCTGTTTTCAGTTCTGTGGATACATACCTAGAAGTAGAATTTCTGGGTTATATAATAATCCTATGTTTAACTTTCTGGGAGCCACCAAATTGTATTCTAAAGTGGCTGAATCATTTTACATTCTTACCAGCAATGTATGATGATTCTGATTTCTCCACATCCTTGCCAACGCTTGTTGTTTAATAGTATGTTTTCAAAATATTATTTTAGCCATTTTAGTGGGTATGAAGTGGAATCTCATTGTAGTTTTGATTTGCATTTCCTCATGACCAGTAATCTTGAGTATCTTTTCATGTGTTTGTTGGATATTTGTATATCTTCTTTGAAGAAATGTCTGTTCAAGTCCTTTCCCATCTTTTAATTTTTTTTTTTTGTCCTTATGTTGAGTTGTAAGAGTTCTTTATCTGTTTTGGATACTAGTCCCTTATATGATCTGCAAATATTTCCTGCCATTTTGTATGTTGTGTTTTCACTTTCTTGATAATGTCCTTTGTACAGAAGTTTTAAATTTTAATGAACTCTATAATTTATTTTGTTGCTTGTGTTTTTGGTGCTACATCTAACAATGCATTGCCAAATACAAGGTCATGAAGATTTACACTTTTCTTCTAAGACTTTTGTAGTTTTAGGTCTTATATTAGGTCACTGACTTATTTTGAATTAATTTTTGTGTATGGTATGTGAGGTAAGGGATCTAAGTTCATTCTTTTGCATGTGGATATTCAGTTGTCCCAGCACCATTTGTTGGAGAGATTATTGTTTTAAATGCTTTCTAGATACAGTTTTTCTAGGCTCTATAGTCTGCTCCATTGATCTCTTTACTTATTTTTATATCAGCATCACACTTTTGTTGTTAGAGCTTCCATGAAAACATTCCAGTATATACTTACCAACTCAAGCTTCTTAATGGTATTCAGATATTTTTCTCTTTGTTTAAGTAGAATTCAAGTACAGAGTACTCTTCTAATAGCTTATATAAGGAGAAAAGAAGAATGGCATGATAGTTCTGGAGGAATGTGGGTTTGTAGAGGATGGGATGGGAGAGGTTTAAACATGTTTATAGATTGATAGAAAGGAGCTGGTAGAAAAGATAAAAGTTAGTGGAGAGAGAGGGTGGCTTAGAGAGCAGGATCTTGAAAGAGGAAAGGGATTAAAGTTCAGAGCATAGGCTTCTAGGTCCAGCACAGAGTAGACATCAGTGTAAGAAAGATGCCCACCTTTACCTGACATAATACTGACTGTTTACTCCCCATGAAAGCTAAAATTACCCATCAATATTAACCCCTTTTTGGTTTTTATAAACTGAGTATGAAGGGCTTGAAAATTGGGTTAAAAATGTAGGCATTTGAAATTAAGTGGATGCATGAAAGAAATCTAGTCATTCTTCTTTGCTAGATCTTCCTGTTTAGATTAGTTTTTGCATTAATGAGTACAATCTTTCCTCTTTGGGGGTGAGTTTTGATTTAAGATAAAAAAGGATTATGATCTAAGAAACTTAGTTTTGATATAAAAGGCATGTTTCATTCTTATGATATTTGAGATTTTGATTTTTTTGATTACCATATCTTTACAGAGTTTTATTTTTTATTTTTATTTTTTATTTTTTTTTTTGAGACAGAGTCTCACTCTGTTGCCTGGGCTAGAGTCCCACGGCGTCAGCCTAGCTCACAGCAACCTCAGACTCCTGGGCTCAAGCAATCCTTCTGCCTCAGCCTCCTGAGTAGCTTGGACTACAGGCATGCGCCACCATGCCCGGCTAACTTTTTACATATATTTTTACTTGGCCAATTAATTTCTTTCTGTTTATAGTAGAGACGGGGTCTTGCTCTTGCTCAGGCTGGTCTCGAACTCCTGACCTTGAGCTATCCACTCGCCTCGGCCTCCCAGAGTGCTAGGATTATAGGTGTGAGCCACCGCGCCCGGCCCTTTACAGAGTTTTTAAAAAAGGGTAGAATGGTATTTTATAAAGTGTTAATTTGTGTGGTCGAGAGAAGTGACATAATTAGGTGCTAATTAAAATAAGTGGCACTAGAAATGGACCAAGCCACTGCAACCTGGATCCCAAACTACTTACACTATTAAGTCTATATCATTAGTAACATACCATTAATTTTTTTAACTCTATTTCTGTGTCTATATGTGTATGTAAATCTATATCTTAGAAGGACAGAATGTGAGATGTTTATCTCTGCGTGATGGGATTGTAGCTGCATTTTCTTTTCAGTGCTTCTCGTTTGTTTTTTATGCATGAGCATGTGTTTTTGCTTGTTGTATAATGGAAAAAAATATGTCAATAGGGTAAAGTTGTGAATCAATGAGCATTATATATTTGGAAACTGAAAAGACAGTATTTGCATCATTCACAGGTTTTGATGCTTTGATTACTATAGTTCTACACATTATCTGTTCTTGCAAATTCTGGAGGATTAATCTGGGCATAAGTACCTAATCTCATTTGAGTGGAGAAAAAATGAAACATCCTTATTCACTTTTGCTTACTTAAAATAAGAAAAAAATTACCTATAAGTAAAAGCTGCTAGCAAGTGTTTAGTTCACTTTAAATGTATAAATTACTAATTGACTGTTATGAGTAGGCCAATCAGAGTGTTGTTTGAAACTACTTAAAAAAATTTTTGTCATATTAGCTGTGTTGTCAAATAAGGGTTAACTGTCACCCAAAAATGTGTAACACATCTTTATTATAATGAATTATAATACATAATGAATTGGTTCAGTTTAAGACTCAGCACTTCAGAGTAACATTTGCCTGGGATTCTTCTTCCCAGTATGTTAAAATGTTAATGATCACTCCCTTTGGCAAGTGTCATCACCATGACAGGGATATGGAAGAGGAAAGCAAGGTGCTTGCCTTGGGAAGCACAGAGACAATGGTTAGTGCTCATTTGATATTACATTTTTTTTTTTTTGAGACAGAGTCTCACTCTGTTGCATGGGCTAGAGTGCCGTGGCATAAGCCTAGCTCACTGCAACCTCAAACTCCTGGGCTCAAGCCATCCTCCTGCCTCAGCCTCCCCAGTAGCTGGGACTACAGGCGTGTTCCACCACACCTGGCTATTAATAATTTTTCTATTTTTTTTTTATAGAGATGGGGTCTTGCTCTTGCTCAGGCTGGTCTTGAACTCCTGATCTCAAGCAATCCTCCCCCGCCTTGGCCTCCCAGAGTGCTAGGATTACACGTGTGAGCCACCATGCTTGGCCAGTTCAGTGTGTTTTTAAAAAAAATTCCCATGAGACTTCTCGTTTATCACATGGATTAGAGATATATTGTTTAATTTCCATGTATTTGGAGACTTTCCTATTATCTTTCTGGTACTGATTTCTGGTTTGATTCTGTTGTGGTCAGAGAGCGTATTAGTATAACTTCAGTTCTTTTAAAAATTTGTTGAGGTTTTATGCACCAGGATATGGTCTATTATGGTATAATGGTTGTGTTAGTTTAATACATATTAGATTAGGACCTGGATAGCTTTGAAGGGCCATTATTCAGCCTACCATAGGCTGTCATCTGCCTCCCAGAAATTTATATCTATCCCACACTCAACATACAATTGTCCCTCGGTATCCTTGGGAGATTGGTTCCAGGAACCCCCTTGAATACCAAAACCCATGGATGCTCAAGTCCCACAGCTGGCCCTGTGGAACCTGTGGAAGGTTGGCCTTCCATGTCCACAAGTTCTGCATCTCATGATACTGTATTTTCTATCCATGGTTGATTGAATCCATGGGTGCAGAACCCAAGGATACTGAGGGCTGACTATACGTTCATTTTATCCCAACATCCCTAAACGTCTCAACCTATATACTGTCAACTCAAAGTTGAAAGTATCTCGTCTAAATATCATCAACTCAGAAGTCCCAAATCTCATCATCTCAAACAGGTGTGGGTGAGACTGGGTATAATCCATCCTGGGACAAAATTCCTTTCCATCTGTGGACCTGAAAACCTAGAAAACAAGTTATCTGTTCCCAAAATACAATAGTGGGACAGGCATAGGATAGTGGTTACAGACATTCCCATTCCAAAAAAGAGAACAATGGAAGGAAAAAAAGAGTCATCAATCCCAAGCAACTTCAAAATCCCAACTAGTCAAATTCCATTAGATTTTCAAGGCCTGGAAGTAATCCTCTGTGGTTTGAGGCTCCACCCTCTGGGCCCAAAGCTCTACCCACAGAAACATCTTTCCTTTTCCTTCAAGGGTAGTGTGTGTTTGTAGCTGAGTAGTTTTATTAGCCTGTTTCCTGTCTGTAGAATTTTGAGAGTTCAGTAGCTTTGTTTTGTTTTGTCCTCTCTCTGTCCTTTTTCATTCCAGGCTGACAGAGTTTCTACTGTCACAAAGTTCTCAAAAACCTTGTGGGTCTCTGTGTATTTCACAGGGATTCACTCCATTAGACAAGAGGGCCCCCCACAGATCTTTCCTGTGCTATCCCATTTCTTTTGCTGGCTTCTGCTGAGATGATTGATGAGATTTATGAGTGACAGGCTTAATCTTTTCAGAGAGTTTTCTGTGTGAATGAATATTCTGACCTTTTCTTACAAAGCACTAGCAAACCATTGGCCAGCCATACTCTTGGCTTTTTCTTTTCAGCATATTTTCCTGACAGTGAATCTCCTAATTTTGTCTTTTGCAATCTGGGTAGGCTCAGAATTTCCCAAATTAAGTCCTGCTCTCTTTTTACATGACAGTTTTCTCTTTTTATTTCTCTTGTATTTTACTATAACCAACAAGAAGAAGCCAGGTTGCACCTTTAACACTTTGCTTGGAAATTGCCTCAGTTAAATATCCAAGTTCATCACTTACAAGTTCTGCTTTTCACACATTTGCGGGAGAAAGTTTAGCTATGCTTTCTGCCAGTATGTAATAGTTTCCAAAAATAGGTAGCTGTGAGCCCTCACCAGTAGTACATTTAATGTCCACTTTTCTACCAACAATGTGTTTATGATGATTTAGGTGTTCTTTAAAATGATATAGACTTTCTTTATTGTGCTGCTCACTCCCTCATGTGTTCTCAGTGGCATAGTCTTCAACATTCACATTTCTACTAACAATCTGTTTAAGGCAATCTAGGCCTTTTCTGTCATTCTCTTCAAAGTTCTTCCAGTCTCTGCCCCTTAAAATTTAAAGGCCAGTTCCACATTTTTAGGTATTTGTTATAGCAGCACCTTAATTCCAGGTACTAAAATCTGTATTTGTTTCCTATGGCTGTTGTAACAAATTACCACAAATTTTGTGGCTTAAAATAACACACATTTATTTTTGTGCAGTTCTGGAGATAAGTCATTTTCACTGGGCCAAAACAAGTATCCGATGGACCATGTTCCCTCTGGAGGGGAATATCCATTTTCTTGCCTTTTCTAGCTTCTAGAGCTGCATTTCTTGTATTCTGTGGCCCATAACCCCTTTCTCCATTTTCAAAGCCAGTAGCCTAGCATCTTGCTTCAGTTATCACATTGCCTCTTTCTGTGTCAAATCTCCCCTGTCACCTCCTTATAAGGACATTTCTGATTACCTTTAGATCTCCTCTGGATAATGTCCCCATCTGAGATGCTTAATCATATCCAGAGTTCCTTTTGTCACATAAGGTAACATTCACAAGTTCTAGAGATTAGGACCTGGATGTCTTTGGGGAGCAATTATACAGTCTACTAAAATTTTCTGTGAGCACTTGAAGAGAATTGTTTGGGAGTGTTCTACAATGTCTCTTAGAGCTTGTTGGTCGATGGTATTGCTGAGTTCTTCTCCATCCTTGCTAGTATTTTGGTCTAATTGTTCTAGTAATTATTGAGAGAGGGACATTTTCATCTCCAACTATAATTGTTGATTTATTTATCTCTTTCTGTTGTCAGAATCACATATTTTGCAGCCTCTCTCTGTCTCTGGTTATATTCTTTGCTCTAAAGTCTCCTATAGCTGACATTAATATTGCCAATCCTGCTTTCTTTTGATTAATGTGTGCATGACATATCTTTATTTTTTATTTTTTTGGGTTAGAGTCTTGCTTTGTTGCCTGGGCTAGAGTGCAGTGATGTCATCATAGCTCACTACAACCTCAAACTCCTGGGCTCAAGCTATCCTCCTGCCTCAGCCTCCCAAATAGCTGAGACTACAGATGTGTGCCACCATGCCCGGCTGATTTTTCTGTTTTTTGGTAGAGATGGGATCTCACTGTGTTGCTCAAGCTGGTCTTGAATCCCTGGCCTCAAGCAATCCTCCTGCCTCTGCCTCCCAAAGTGCTAGAATTATAGGCATGAGCCACCATTCTTGGGCAGGTCATATATATTTTTTAAAAATTCTACTCTGCCAAGCTCTCTCTTAATATTTACATTTAGACCTTTTACATTTATGGTGATTATTGATATATTAGGGCTTAAGTCTGCCATTTCATTTTTTGTGTTCTGTATGTTTTTTTTTGTTGTTTGTTTCTCTTTTCTTTTCCCTGTGAGTTTCTTGAACACTTTAGAATTCCAGTTTGATGTATCTCTGTTAATGAACGCATGTATCTCTTTGTATAGCTTTTTAAGTGGTTTTTCTAGTTGTATGTGTATGTAAGTGTATATGTCTTGTATAATATGTAATTATAGAAACATATAATTACAGTCTACTGGTGTCATCATTTTACCAGTTCAAATGAAATATAGACTTCCTACCTCCCTTTATGTCCATTACTTGCCCCAATTTATAATTTTCTTAAATATTTCTTCTATATACATTGAGAATTACATCAGGCAGCGGTATAATTTTTGCCTCAACCATCAAACATAATTTAGAAAACTCAGTAGAAGGAGAGTTTATTGTACTTAGACATATTTTTATTCTTTCTGTTCTTCCTTATTTTCTAATCTTCTAAAATTTTTTTCTTTTATCATTTCCTTTCTATTTAAAAACTTCCTCTAGGCATTCTTTTAGGGTAGGTGTACTGGTAAGAAATTCTTTAGTTTTCCTTCATGTTATTTATTTATTTATTTATTTATTTACTTACTTACTTACTTACTTACTTACTTACTTACTTACTTACTTACTTTTGAGACAGAGTCTCACTCTGTTGCCCAGGCTAGAGGGAGTGCTGTGGTGTCAGCCTAGCTCTCAGCAACCTCAAACTCCTGGGCTCAGGCGATCCTTCTGCCTCAGCCTCCCAAGTAGCTGGGACTACAGGCATGTGCCACCAT
>CAUYRT010104289.1:0-33991 GCA_963574885.1 Lepilemur ruficaudatus | reverse complement strand
GGGAGGCTGAGGCAGGAGGATCGCTTGAGCCCAGGAATTTGAGGTTGCTGTGAGCTAGGATGATGCCATGGCACAAATTCTAGCCTGGCAAAAAGAATTACCCTCGGTCTCAAAAAAAAAAAAAGGGGGGGGGTAAGTATTTGTTTGTATAGGCTTCAGACATCCTTCGCAGAAGGATCTCAGAAAACTAATGGTTGCCTCAGGGGAGAGGTACTGCAAGACCAGGAGTTTAAAGTCAGAGGGAGGCTTGTTTGTTATCTTTATACTTATTTATACTCTTAATTTTTTATTGTGTGTATGCATTACATAAAATACTTCTTATAAAAATAAAGGAAAGACCCACTAGGGTACCTATAATCACAAAGAGGGGTCACAGCAAGTGTTGGCATGGATGTAGAAACATTGGAATCTTCAGATGTTGCTGATGGGAATGGAAATTGGTGCAGCCCTCTAAAAAACAGTCTGGCAGTTCTTGAAAAAGTTAAAAATAGAACTGACATCTAAGGAAGCAATTATACCCCAAGGTATATACCCAAGAGAAGTGAAAACATGTATCCACAGAAAACAAACAAACCGTGATATATTTATGTAACATCATTCACAAATAAAAAGGAATGAAGTGCTGATATGTCAACATGGATGATTCTTGGAAACATTTTGCTACACTGTACCACACTGAACCATTCTCTACTATAGTATACTATGTAGCACTGCCCTGGACCATACTGCAGTGTGTTACACTGCACTATACTATGCAGCACTGCCCTGGACCGTACTGCAGTGTGTTATACTGTATTATACTATGCAGCACTGCCCTGGACCGTACTGCGGTGTGTTACACTGTACTATACTATGTAGCACTTCCCTGGACCATACTGCAGTGTGTTACACTGCACTATACTATGCAGCACTGCCCTGGACCGTACTGCAGTGTGTTATACTGTATTATACTATGCAGCACTGCCCTGGACCATACTGCAGTGTGTTACACTGTATGACACTATGCAGCACTGCCCTAGACCATACTGCAGTGTGTTACACTGTATGACACTATGCAGCACTGCCCTGGACCGTACTGCAGTGTGTTACACTGTATGACACTATGCAGCACTGCCCTGGACCGTACTGCAGTGTGTTATACTGTATTATACTATGCGGCACTGCCCTAGACCATACTACATGGGACAACACTGCAGTGTGCCATAAAGTACTGTGCTATGCAGAACTGCACTGTGCCATACTGTACTATGCTATACTCTACTGTGCCATACGGTACTGTGCCAAACTGTACTGTTTGCAGTGCTCCACTGTGCCCTACTGTACTGTGCCCTACTGTACTGTTTGCAGTGCTCCACTGTCCCTTATTGTACTGTGCCCTACTGTACTGTTTGCAGTGTTCCACTGTGCCCTACTGTACTGTTTGCAGTACTCCACCATGCCCTACTGTACTGTGCCCTACTGTACTGTTTGCTGTACTCCACTGTCCCTTATTGTACTGTGCCCTACTGTACTGTTTGCAGTGTTCCACTGTGCCATACTGTACTGTTTGCTGTACTCCACTATGCCTTACTCTACTGTGCCATACTGTACTGTTTGCAGCACTCCACTGTGCCATATTGCACTGTACTATGCAGTACTGCACTGTGCCATACTGCACTGTACTATGCAGTACTGCACTGCACTGTGCCATACTGCACTATATTATGCAGTACTGCGCTGTGCCTTACTGTACTGCACTATACAGTACTGCACTATGCCCTATTGCACTGCGCCATACTGTACTGTACTATGCAGTACTGCACTGTGCCATACTGTACTGCACTATACAGTACTGCACTATGCCCTACTGCACTGTACTATGCAGTACTGCACTGCGCCATACTGCACTGTGCCATACTGTGGTGTACTATACAGTACTGCACTGTGCCATAGTGTGCTATACTATGAAGTACTACACTGGAGTCTCATATGGTCACTGAGTCACTGCCACAGATCAGCTCTGCCAGCACTACCATATAGACTGTGGCCTATATGTGAATATATCCAACTCCCAAATAACCATCATCCTTGTCCCTCAAGCCCATTCTCTCCCTCCTCTTCCTCCATAGGCGGGGCGGGGAGGAGGCCTCAGCACTGCGGAAGGTGAGCAGAGGGCCTTGCAGCCTTAGCATTCAGCAGAGCAGCATGTGGGAGACCCCAGGGCAGGAACAGTGCTCAGTCACTGTCTGCTGCTGGACACAAGTCAGAGGCGTTGGGTTACCGTCCCTCCCTGAATTTGGAAAATGGCCCTTTATCCTCATGGCATCTCCAATTTGTTATCCAAGCAGTAAAGAAGACAGATTAGATGATTTCTGAGGCTTGTCCAGCCCCTGAGATCCCAGGCTGTCCAGACGTCTCCTTGCACAATTCCTTCAGGGGACAATGCTGGCACTTCCCTCCCCCAGTCACTGTGCTCCCCATGCTTTGCACCAATGAATAACTAAGAGACAATGATTCACCCTGCAAGCTCCATTAAGAGAACTCCTCCAAAGGCCAACAGACAAAGTGGGAGCAGACAGTGCATGCAAATGACCCAGGCTGGCCTCCGCACAACAGCGGCGGTCAGCGCTGCCTGGGTCTGTGAAGGCAGTTAGACTTCCAGCCTGTGTCTGAAGCCTGACCGCTCTCCCCCATCAGCAAGGCCTGCACTCTCTCCGCCCAGCCCTCGTCCAAACTTCTATCTTTAACAGTGATGTGATATCCACACCACAAGTTTAATGAGCTGTGAGGCTAAAGTGGCTCCACCCTAAATAATTTTTTATTTTAACCAAGGAGTGAACCAAAAGAATGATACCTAAGGAATGAATGTCTAATGGCAAATTTTCAGTTATCTACTCCCTGGTTGGAGGAGGACACAGAGAGCATCGTCCTGAGATGCCTGAAATCCCACTAGGTGCGCAGTGAGCTGACCTTCCGAAGCATAAGCTGGAGCTGCTGTGACATTGAACCTAGGATTCTGATCATGTCTCCGTGATTCCTGACTCTCCATCGGTAAATGCTACTCCAGCGCAGCACCTCAAGGTGGTCTGCCAGTGTCCAAACCCCCCACAGGCTCCCACATCTGCCAGCAGGCCCACTGCCTTCCTCGCTGTCTCTGTCCCCTCCACCTAGCCTCTCCAGAGCCCCGGGCAGGGCTGAGCACAGAGCAGACACCCCAGGAGCATCTGTCCCGCAGAGGCCTGGGTGAACAAGCAGGAATCCCGGGGTGGGAACATGTGGCAGCCAAGCAGAATCGGTGCCTGGCAGACGCTGGTTCTCAGATGCCACTGCCTAGAGGCCTTCGTGATCCTACTGCTCCAGGAGCACAAAAGCAAAAACTCCAAGCGCATGTTACTGACCAGTAACCACAGCTCCAGCCTAGATGTTCAGGACATTACCAAATGCCACAACCCTTCATGGCGTTCAGAGTGAGAAGAGCACACACCACCCCTCGCCCTCTTTGGCTGCCTTCCTAGGCATCACCCGTCTGCCGTTCACTTACTCTCCTTACACATGAGGGAGTTCTGACATCAAAACCAAGACAGGGTGGCCTTTTTCACAGATGACAGAAGGGAGGAGCTGGTGGGTAGGGGAGAACTTCCTTTGTGTGCTCACAGGCGAGACCTCTTCCCCGCGCAGCCCAGGCGCTGAGCAGGCGCTTTGCTAGCAGGCGAGCCACTGTGGGGAAAGGACACAGACACCTGAGTGCTGCTAGGGACGTTTCTAACATAAGAGGGGAAGGACGCAGGAAAATTCCTGAGAATGTGATAACCTCGGGTTGTAAAATACCTGCCAAGGTCAGTAACATGTAGCATCCAATCATTGATATTCCTGTGGAGATCCTGCACAGAAAACAGTACCAGCTTCCTAAACAAGATCCCTGCTTGCACACAAAGCTGTTGCAGAGGGCAAGGGCTTTCCGCAGCAATTTCAGGAGGATCCTGTGCTGAACGCCACAGACCTTCTGTGTAGCAATGCAGGAAATCGGAAAAAGGAAGTGGCTGAGCTCATCATGTTGGGTTGTGATGAAAGCAATGACCATTTGCTATGGCCTTGCTTGCTTGACAGAAGGAAATCATCAGCTCCAGAACTCACTCTCTGTTTTGTGAGAGAAATAACACCTCCATCCCAGAGCCTGGCATTGTTCTCAGCAAACTGGGGCCACAGAGTGTTTCTTATATTTAGAGAAAGACTGCGATGCTACCACATTTCTGGAATGGACTATCTTTCCTCCAAGAAATCATTGTCTATTTGGTCCAAAGAGGCACCGAGGAAATAGAGAAGTCCCAGTGCACCCAAACCCATTTTGCAGTAACGGTATTCTGCCATTTATAAGACCCAACCTTTCTTGAACCAAGCCCTAAAAGAATGAGAAGATATTAATAGTATCACATCACTACAGTTGTACTGTTATGATGGCACTATGGTGTCCACTAAGCCACTCCCCTTGAATCCAAGACTCCACTAACATTTATCATTTCATGTGCAATGAATCATCTTTATAAGTATATCAATCGATCAATTGATCAAATATTTATTGAGAATCCAATAGTCAAGGTATGGGGCTAGGCATTACCACTGTCAAATCATCACAGTTGTTTATCATTGTCAACATGATGAGGCTTCAACATAGAGATCTTCACCAGAACAACCTAAGAACAGGAACCAGGTCTATTTTTAATGCTCACAATGTTTCTTGGCCCATGAGCATTTTTTAAACGAAATCACACCACAAAGCCCTCCTTGCCTAGAACACTGATGGCTAGGGAACACAGAATGGTATAGACTATCTTATTCCTATCAGAATTTCTTGTACTACAGAAGATCCAGCACTGTGGGTGGGTGGTGGATGTATGAGTGGGTGGGTGAGTGGGTGGATGGAAGGATAGGTGGGTAATAGTTCCTGGGACAGTGTGCTCAGTAGATTTGTTTTTCAAAGATCTTGTCGACTTGTGTGCTAAGAGAGCCACGCCTCTCATCTTCCTTCAGGAGTGGCTTAAGAATAAGGATGCATGAGTGACGAATGGAGAATGGATGGATGATAGAAGGATGGATAAATGGGTGCATGAGTGGGTGGGTGGATGTGTGGGTGGATGTAAGGATAGGTGGGTGGATGGGTGGAGGAGTGGATGGATGGGTGGGTGGATGGGAAGATGGATGGAGCACTTGAATCTGTAATTAAAAAAAAGAAAAAAAGGTCAGCGAGGGGATTTGTAACCATTGATGAGAAAAACAATAACAGCCTAGAACCTTGAAGCTGGCACAGGAAAGGGATAAAAGGAGCTCCCTGTTGTCATAGGCAAGAATACTAAACCACACTAGCTGAAGGACACACAAGCTGGTGTTACCACAACAAAAAAGACATGCAAACAATTCCTGTGTTCGAAGATACCTACCTAAAAAGAACAATTGATTTCACCCTTTCACCTTCAGTCTTGATTCCTCAAGCCACAGTGACCATATCAGCAGGTATTTTTCCAGAGCTGCATGTGTTTGGTGACGCCATGGAGACCCATATTCTCCACCCTTCACTCATGCATCCTTATTCTTAAGCCACTCCTGAAGGAAGATGAGAGGCATGGCTCTCTTAGCACACAAGTCGACAAGATCTTTGGAAAACCAAATCTACTAAGCACACTGTCCCAGGAACTATGATACATTTGCATGTTCTGGAGCCTAAAAAACAGAGGACCTACCCCTATGTGTCATGGCATGCTCTGTGTCAGTGATGACATCTTACAGGGTTAGCAGTACTTACAGAGCAAAGCAAAACAGCACACAGCAGAAGTCTCGCTCATTTCTGTAGCCCCAGCCCTGAAGGAAAGAAAGTGCTAGAAACACAGTGACATCAGGAACTTGATGAGACAGACAGCTTTGGTGCCTTTTCCTCCTTAAGGTGACAGTGATGAAATTCACTTGTAACTTAATGTAAACGAATTTATTGAGTCACTCCCTAGAAAAGCAGGTTTGGCATAGGATGGATGGATTGAACAGGTAGGTGCTGACTGATTGAAAGATGGGAGCATGTCTAGAGAGGAAAAGGACAGGAATGGGAGGCTGGAAGCCCAGGGACATTGTCACTTCCTTCACAGTTTGCATGGGGCCAGTCCTCACAGTGAGCAAAGGCTCTGTCCACGACGGGGCTGTGGACACAGCCTGGTTTGGTTTCTCCACCTGCGCCCGGCCTCTGGGTGCCCCCGTCGGCAGCTGTTCTAACCCACTGGGATATCAAGCAGAGGGCTCTAAACTCCTTGGAACTGAATTTGCAGGATGAACCACAATCTTTTAGAAATGATGCAATGAGGCATGATAATGCAGGGCATACAAAGGGAGTCGGTGAGATTGCCCTTCAAAAAGGTGAGTGCTTGAGAACCCAAGGGGCTCGGTGCGGGCTGCAGAGGCCTGCCTCATCCATGCTCGCACAGGGCTGACGGGGTCCAGAGCCCTCAGCCAAGTCCAGGCAATGCTGAGACACTGATTCAGACCTCTTGAGTCTCTGCTAATTATATTCCCTTGATTCTAGAAAAATCCCCTGAACTGATGACAGTAAGGAAAGAATATTTAACAAATTAGTTCTTTTCTGCAGATTACACTAAGCAGAAAGCTTCCAGAAGAGGGCACTTAATCAAACTCAGAGACTTATAGCTGGACGTGAACTCAGAAGATCTGCTATAAACCCTCATTTTACAAAAGAGGGAGCAGCCCCAAAGCAGTATATTTATCCCGTCACAGCACCACTGAACGTCAGGGTAGACACGAGCCCAAGTCCCCTGGGCCTCTTCCACGCCATGCCTCCTGGAAATACCAACTTTTAAACATTGTAGATATTTATACCTAGAGCTATGGAACAACAGAAAACGGGCCCAAGATTTCTGCTTTGCACAAAACTTTCTTCCATTCAGAAGTTAAAAACTCAGGTTTTCTTAGTACGATCAAACCTGATGGCTTCTCAAGCAAGATTTGCCACAGTTCCAAAGAATGAATTATACAACAGATTAACACCTTGAAAATTTCTAATTCTATCTCTTCTCCGATGAGCAGTTCTAGCTGTCCAAATGCCGTGCCAGGGAAGAGCAGACTGGGAGACTGCCCGATGCTGCAGTGTTTAGACTAATCTCAGGAGGGACCGAGTTCTGTGGCAAGTGGCACAATCTAAAATGTCTCACCTGCCCACCAAAGGGAGTTCCAATCCTCCCATAGAGCACCAAGATTTATCCTCCAAACTGATTAAAGGGTTTGCTTCTGGGAAGAGGACAGGATTATAAAACAGGGTGATAAGTGATCTTGTGCTTTATTTTATATATATACTACAGATATATATGTGCATCACCAGTGTTACTAAAAGTAAGTTCAAAAGAATAAAATGAAAATAAATGAAGAACTGGGTGGTAGAACCAAGGCCAGGGCACTAGAAGCCCCTGGCCTGGCCTCCCCATGCAGGCGTGCCTTAGGAGGAAGGCAGGCCTTGGGGGCATCTGCCATCCTCCGTGCCAGTCCCTCATGCTCCCGCCAGCTTCTCCCCATCCTGTGTCCCTGGCTGTGCCCCCTGGCTCCTGGTGTCTGCCCTCGTGCTCTGATGGGCATGTTTCTCCAGCTGGGCCCTGGCATGATTGCTTGATTCCAAGGAGGTGCCTGCCCTCTGGCCCAGGACACTCAAAACACACCACGGCCAAGGGCACCTCCATTCATTTCTCACCCTGGCCCAAAGGAACCCTCCCAGACCAATGGAACAGAATCACTTCTACCAGCTTCTGAAGCCAGAGAGAAGTCAGACAGCTAAAATGGCGCTCACCATAAATTCCTCTCTGAGTCAGAGAGCAGTCAGTGGCATCCACGTGATCGACCCCAAAATGCACACAGGACAGCAAAGGCCGGGAGGCAAAAATCTGCATCATTTTATCTCTTTTCCTTCTCATCCGTCCCCTTCCACAGTGTGCAAGAGGCAATTCGCAAACCACATTAAATGCACCCAATCTTGCCTGGTCTGTGCATTGCTTCTCTTTCCAGCTAGGTCCTGTGCCTTTCTGATTCCAGGGTCCATCTGATACTAAACCTTACACAATTTGTATCACTGGTGTCACTAGCCAACTATAAAAATGTCCCACCCCAATCCAACAAACATGCCATTCTTTGTAAGAAACAAGCACTGACCAGCCCGCCCCTGCTCAGACCCGTCAGGCACACCCTGCACAACCAGCGTCTCAAGTCCCGAGCCGAGTGCCAGGGGGTCCAGCCCCGCGAGAGTTGGGCAGCCCCTCGGGCGTCTTCCTTGCTCACTCTCTGGGCCCCGCCCGGAAAGGCAGTGCAGCTCCAGTGAGCAGACAGACCTGAGTAAAAGCAACAGCGACAAATCTGAAGAGGCCACGTTCCACTCTGGTCCTCCATCTCCCTTGGGCACTGGTTCTGTTGATGGGAGTGTTTTGTTTTAAAGGGTGTTTTCCCTGGTTTCTTTTTATCACATCCTTATGTTGTGCAGTGGAGTTCCTGGGGCTCTCCTACAACCAGTCCTTGAGGACGCAGAGGCTTAGCAACCTGGAGGCGTTCAAGCCTCTGCCAGCCTTCAGAGGTCAGGGTGCCAGCCCCTTCCCTGTGGCCCTGCAGAGCCACTGCGGCGCGGCCCCAGCACAACGCGGCAGCGCGGAGGCCTTGCTGGCCCTGCCAGGACGCACAGCTCCATGGGCCGCAGGCTGCTAAAGCCCTCGGGAGTCTTCCTGAAGACCACTGCCTGCGATGGGGAAGAAGGAAGACCCTTAACTAAAACTAGATTTATCTCTTGGCCTTAAGTAAAAAAATCAGAAAATATTCCTTTAACCTTTAATAGAAAAAAACACATTTCACAGAAAATGTGGAAAAACACCTTTGTGCCCCCCACATTCTTGCAAAGGAAACGTTGGATGACATGGAGCAGTTATAAAATGCCTATTTAAAATACTTTGTTATCATGATATTATATGACATTATATATTTCTGATAACAGCCCCCGAGTCCAGGCTGGTCGGGCCTCACTGCGGGCGAGGCCTCTCCGAGGCGGGCGCGGAGCGAGCTCTCCACCGCGAGGCAGCAGCGGAAGCCCCTCAGGAAGGTGCTCCTGGCTCGGTGGCCATGCTGTGAATGAGGCGAGGGCTTGGGGATGTAAGTAGGGTATTTGGGATCCAGCCCTGCCCTTTCAGCAAGCTCCCAGGACTGACTGACGGCAACGTCCTCACAGGGCCGGGTGGGCCAGACCGGGTGACACACACACCCCGGAGCCTGCGCACGGATCCACCTGCCCTCCTGGCGACAGCCATGCCATCTGCTCCGTGACGAGGGCTCCTCCCTGTCCCCAGGCCTTTCTTTGCTCACCTGTCCTGGGTGTGCACTCCCTCCAGAAGGCACCCAGGAAGTAGACCTGTGCACAGGCAGAGGCGCTGGCTGAGCCCCCAGAGTCCCACTCCTCTCACAGCCCCGCCTGAGGCCCTCCTCCCCTCCCCTGTTCCACACTTGCACTCAGGGACCCACGAACACACCCCATAGCCACACACACTCACACACAGCATGATGCACCAAGTGGGGCCTGTCTGCTCACTGTTCCTGGTCTATGACAAGATACGTACAGAAATTGGGAGTAAATGTTTAGAAACCATCGTAGCAAGTGGGCAGAATAATTTGATGTCCGTTCAATCTAAAAATAAACTATTGAATTTGTATGTCTTCTTTTTGTAACACTTTTAGGAATATATTTGATCATAACCTATAAAAATATGTCTGTTAACATTAAAAAATGTAGACAGAAAAAACGCCGGTCCTTAATCCCAGCTCGTTTGAGGGGCATGAGAGCGCCGTCTCCCGCCCATCCACACAAGGCATGAGGCCGCCACACGCCCACGGCAAGGCCCGTCTGCTTCGGGCCGCCCTGCGACATCTCTGCCGGACTCAGGCCTCAGAGCCTGTGCGGGCCTCATCTGGGCCTTTTCCGGGGTGGCAGGGAGAGCAGGGGAAGCACAAGCCAGGCTCTCCAGGAAAGATGGAAAAGCGGCCTGCCACCGGCTCCCACTCCCGACAGCCCCTCCCCGCGCACCTAGAGCCTGGACTTGGCAGCCAGGGGCTGCTGGGCCAAGCTCTGAGCTTCAGCCAGCAGAATCACTTAGGGCGGATTTGAAAAATGTGAGAAAAATCTGGCAAGTCAGACAAGTGGACAACACACAGAGGGAAGGAAGCTGTTAGCCTGCAGCTGATAAAAATCCAGACTCGGATTTTAAACCCTTGTGTCCCAGAGAAAGCGGCCGTCTGCTCAGCGTCCACGCACAGGGAAGATCTGACCAGGGCCCTCTGATGTGCTGTTTCTTCCAGCCACATTGCCAGGCTCCGCAGGTGGGCCAGGGGGTCCCTGTGTCTCTCCAGGCCTGGAACAAGTGCCGGGCTGAGATCACAGAAGCTGAATGGCTCACTGCTCTGTATTCGCGGCTGGAGGGACAAAACCCATAAGTCGCAGACTTCACTTCAGGAGCGCCTGGCAAGGACAGGCCACACTGCCAGGCAGCTCCGAGACACCCACATGTCAGGTCGTGCAGCTTGGCCGGAATGCGCCTGCCACCCGGAGTGTGGTCATCAGGAATGATAAAGACACAATAGCAGTTTGTTTCAATCCCAAGTACATTAGTTTGTGAAACTAAAAGTCCGCATGCCAGGAACTGGACTGAGGGGCAGAAAAAGGGGGATCCGGAGCACTGGCCTCTTCTACTTCCCGACTTACACAACTCCACTCAAGACACAGTCATTCCTGGAACTCGACAGGGCCTGTAGAGAACATCGTTTTGTTCTAAAGGAGAAATGCATTTCTTATCTTTTAAAAAACACATATGTTTTTTGCATCTAACACACATGCTTGAAATATGCTGGAGGCACAAAATGCTACTCAAACTGAGCTGTTTTTTTAATTTGTTTGTTTGTTTTCCAAACTGTTGCTGAACCATTTCCCAGAATGACAGGAGTGGGTGTTTTCTTGGGTCCTGCTTTCTGTAGAACAAGTGCTTTAAGACAGGCGAGAGAGGGACCAGCAAGACACGTGTGCGGCCCGTGCTTCAGAGCCACCCAGAGGGCTGCAAGCACTCCTGGTGCTTTTTCACATTTCTGGTCACCTTAATGGGGACAACTGCCTGATTCGTTTGAGGCCTTAACTTTGGTTCCAAACATGTGCATAATGACTTTTTAAAGAACCCCGTGATTTGGGAAGACCCTAAACTCTTTTCTGCTCCACTCCACTGATGATTTCAGAAGATCCTGATGCAGCGTGATGAGATGACACACATGACAATGGGTGATGATCGCACAGGAACTCGGCCACCACGTGCGGCTGTTTCCAGGGAGGGGAGCCATGACTGAGCTCTTCCTTTTCTTCTTCCTAATCTGGAAGCTTGGTCACTGGGGTCAGTGATGCCCCCAAGTGGTTCCAATGCAGTGCCAGTTGACACCACCGACCCCGTCCGAGGCCGTGACCCCGTCTGACACGGTGACCCCGTCTGAGGCGGTGATCCAATCCGAGGCACTGATCCAATCCTAGGCAGTGATCTAGTCCGAGGCTCTGATCTAGTCTGCAACAGTGACGCCCAGTCTTTGCACTTTGAAAACTGCTGTTCTTTAGGCCCCACCCAAACTTGTTAAATCAGGCCATCAGTGGGGGAAGCCCAGCACCCTTATTTGAATGCAGCCCAGCGATTCCCCTGTGAGAACTGGCTTGAGAACCTGTGCACCCAGCACAGGTCAGCAGTGGATCAGTGTTCCTGTGATCCAAGAGCTAAAACCCACTTGGCACCACTTAGGCCTGAATGGGCCCAGATGAATGACCCTGTGTGACAGCTCTGTAGCAGTTATGACAGAAGCTCCAGGGGTCTGAGCATCTCCAGTCCCCTGGAGGCCATGTCCTAGCCCGTCAGCACCACTCTCTGAAGCATGCACAGGGTATCTCCCAGGTCACATCTAGGATGGCTTCCTATCTCCTGGCACAAAGCATAGAAGCGTACTATCGATGCAGCAGGGCTGCCAGAGCGGAAGCCCTAAGGAGCGGGAACTCGCTGCCCTGCAGGGCCAGCTGGTCATCCACCGGAACTGAGGTACTGGCTTGTGGACCACGCCTACGTAGGGAGCACGGCGGGTCTCACAGGGAAACAGTTGCAGTCCTGGCTGCTCTGGCAGAGCCCACATCAGCAGAGCCACCACTTATCACCAGGCTTCCCAGCTTGCTAAAATTTTGAACAGAGACAAAGAATTATGAAGTAAAACAGAGGCACCATGTCCTCTTTCTGGAAAGCTCTGTTGCATGCCATCTGGCCCACTAGGAGCTAGGCTACAGTGTGTTTGCCTTCACTGATGGCTCCAGTGGAAAAGTGTGAGCTGCCCAGGCCAGATCCCAGGCTGTTTGAAAGGGTCCTGCCAAGCTGTTTCCCAGGCCAAACTCTTGCAGGACCAAGTCCCTGCTCTTGCATTTCCTGCTACATCTGCCAGTGGCCAGAGCCAGACACAGGGAAGGCAGGACAGGAGGTAATACTCAGGCCCTCTGGGCACTCAGATGGCAGAAAGGCAAAGGCCTGAGGCAGCTGCACACACACATGTGTGTCCCTCCTGATGTCTACACACCTCTCTCCTAGAACACACACCTGTACCATGTGAGAATCCCACACTCCCGAAGGTTATTACACCATAATGGAAAAAGTTATCCCATCCTCTGGATGCCAGATAAAATTCTTAAATCTGTAACATGTGGCACGTTGGCTTCTTTCCTACATGATACATCCTTGAAGGAACAGGCTGCATGGACCAACACAGACCTGTGCGGGACCTGCCCCACCTGGGCCTCTGCTGGGCTTTGCCCCACCAGTGCCCTGAGTCCCACATTGGGGTGCACGCTGCCTACCCCTAGGGCCAGCCACAGGTCTCTCCAAACCTACTTTCCAATCTGCAAAATGAGAGATTGAACTAGATGGTATCTCAGGTCTCTGCAAATTCCAACAGCTGGTGTCTCTAGTTCCACACATAGTGTTTTCCAGCAGTGGTGACCACGCAGGGAACCACCACATAGAAAATGCCTGGCTCCTACACAAACGGTCACTTCCTTTTGCCTGTTGTCGGGCACCAGAGGTTGTTCCTGCGTGTGAGGTCCAGGCCTGGCTGCATCCTTCCCATCCCCCGGCTGTACCCTCCCTGCAGTGGCTGCCCGGAGCAGGAGTGCTGGACGTGCACACTCACCGCAGCGAGGTTGCCATGGCTGCTCCGCCTCCGCATCCTCCAGACTCACCTCCTAGCACAGGAAGCACCCTGCATGGCCTAGGAGCAGATTCTGGAAGTTCATCTTCTGGTGTTGTGGACATTGGGGGTATCTACTGTGTGCGGCCACCTGACTGGCGACCAGCTCTGACAGTGAACAGGAAATGAAACCACACTGGGGTTTGCAGAGGGCCCCCTGGGACCCTCTGCCCTAAACACACAGATGTCAAGGATCGGGCTAGCCAGAGTTCATAGCACAGGGCCCAGGTCCTGTGAGGTCAGAATTGTATGCAGGTTGTGCCCCTTCTTTAAGAAAAAGAGTACACAATCACAAATATGAAATTACATAAGAAATTGAAATCTTGCCTGAATTAAAAAACAAATCCCAACACATGGAGTAAGTTGTAGGGATTCTGAGAGCTCTTTAATTTACCAGAAATGCTTACATAGAAAAGCTTGCTGACAGCAACCCGGCTTCCTTTCCACCTAGACACTCCGCACCTCCCAGCATCTCCCACCAGGCCCGTGCAAGGGAGCACCCTGAGCGTGACACTTGCTAGCTCCGTGTCAAGCCACCCCTGAGGCCAGTGGGGGTGGAAGGGCGCTGCGCTGTGCACTTCCGCTGGGCCCCTCCCCAAGAGAAGCCTAACTCCATGCACAGTGTTTACAGACTCCTGGTGACTTTTCAACCCACAAGAGAAACAGGGAACCGGAGCATGTAAATATCAGGGTCGCACAGCTCCATGTATGGCATTGGATGTCAGTCTGAAACAAACACTGAGCGGAAGCAGGCTCACGAAGACGGTTCCCAGGGTCCCCGCATTCCTCAGACTGTGCACGTGTGTCCTCCCCACAGCGCCTGCGGGGCCGTCCTGCCTCCTCTAGCGGCCTGCCTGAGGCACTCCTGACTCCCTGCCACTGTGTTCAATTTTCAGACTAGGGAAGTCTCCAAACTAATAAACTGCCATGGAAATATATATACACTCCCTTGTATCAATTGTTTTCCCTTCCAAAAGATGTTACTGTGTGATACAGCTTTAAGTTTTCAACTCTGTCATATTTTCTAAACTACGATCTCTTCCATTTACTCTGCGGGATGTGGCACTCCCCTTCGCTGCAGCAAAAGCTAAACAATGTGGTTTGGATTTAGTGTTCCCATGGAGCACCATGAAAATGTTTGTCTCAGCAATCGCATCGTTGTTGTTACTGGTAACAGCTGCTCTGCCCTCTTCCTTGTGGACCACAATCCGCGGTACAAGTTTACAAGTGGGACGGGGGTTCTGTGCCATGGAGACGACAGACCTGCGGCAGGACAGCCAGGATCTGGTGTGACCACCCCAGGAGAGCTCAGGACCAAGCATAAGAAAAACTAGGGCTGAGCAGTAGACTGCGTGGCTCTCGGGGCAAAAGAGCATTGAAAAGATCCCATCTTCCCCGTGTCCAGGTGGTCTGCCAGCCTGGCCATGCCTTATGCACGCAGACTGCGACCCCAAGGGAGTAGGATGGGGCAACCCCTCACCACAACACAGAGGGACTCGATAGACGACAGGGAGGTGCCATTGGGACTTGCTCCTGCATGACATCGTAGATGTTAAGGAGAGCGTCCCAGGCTGAGAAGAATTGCCCACGGGGTTTCTAGTCATGGCAGGAGATAAACCTGCCCTGTGGGTAATTTGTTCTCCGTGGAAATAGGTTCCAGGTGCCTGGGTGCCTCGGTGCTCTCCACCCTATTCTTATTAGGGTCACCAGAGCCATAGTCTTGCACCAAACACCTGCAAGGTAAAAAGCGCTCAGCAGGCCAGGCTTGGGTCGATGCCAGCACCTTCCACAGAAGACCCTGGCACGGCACCTGGCCCGCCTTGCCGTACTGTGCTTTTTTTTAAATAGTAAACAATATATATGCCCATTAACAAGAGGCTGGTTAAATACACATATACAGCGTGTACAAATTATGGTACACATATACAATGGAATTCTACCAACCATTAAAAATAAGGACGCAGAGCTCATTTTATTGACATGAATAGAAACCCACAACATATTGTTGCATGAAAAATTAGGTAATAGGACTACATATAAAATATAATCCCATTTATGTAAAATGATAGATATTTACCTACATACATATTTATATAGAGAGAGGAAAATTCTAGAGTGGTGTTAAACCAGCAAATTAACAGAGTGATTGTTTCTGACACTGGGACCTTGTCTAATTTTGATTCCGTTATTTGGTCTTCTTTCTAGATAGATATAAAAAATACGTAATACACATAAAAATATATAAAATTTAAAATGAGCAGCTACCATTTTTTAAACAAAGGGAGTTTGTACAATCGGAGCAAGCAGGTGAAGACGAAGGCGGCAGGGGTGATGGGAGGGCCCATGCGGGGCCATGCGGGCTCCAGCCCCCAGGATCCCCGAGCAGGCCCCGGTGAGGACGAAACGGGAAAACGTGGCGTGCAGCCACCGCCAGCGGCCTCTGCTCAGGACCAGTGGCAAGAAGTTAAGGAATGTTGCTCTTTTCACCATTTTCTCTCTCAATGAATAAAAGAAAATGTTCCACATTCTCAATCCTAAATTAGACAGAGATCAAGAACAAGAATGGATTAAATAGAAATAGGAGGCAGCTGTCATGGATGTAGAGTGTGAACTCAGAGTCCAGAGACCTGGGTTCAGAATCCGGCCTGGCCACTGTGCGAGCTGGGAGTGACAAAAAGCCACCGAAACTCCCCAGACCTCAGTCTTCACATTCATAAAATGGAGATATTAACGCAGTCTTGCTTGGCAAACTGTAAGACTATGTAATAGCATCATTTAAAATGATAAAAATTATCAGCTATATGGTTTTTCTTTTAGAAAAGAACTCATTATAGCTATGTTTTATACTTTTTAGAGCCTCAGAAGCAATTCGCCAGCTTCAGTTAGCCATGACCACCTCCCTTTCTCTGCAGATGAGAGACACACCTGGCGTCTGTCACCTCCGCGGCTGCCTGTGTGTGGTGGGCTTCCTTCCCCTGCTCCCATCTGGCCCACCAAGGTCTGGCAAAGGTTCTGTCACTAGCACTTAGCAGAATAGCCTCCCTGGCTGGGTCAGGCCCCACTCAGTATCCACTTCCTAAATAAGCTTCCGCATTTAAAAACAGGACGCACCCTGCTGGTGTCCACCATGACAGCCGTTCTCCCTTCCTCACCAACGGCAACTGCAGCAGGGACAGCCAGGAGCTCGCCCATGAGAGGAAGGAGACTTCTCCTCGGTAGTGCTTCCAAGACAGTTACTGTTTTCTTAATAAAAACGAAGACTCAGCTGGCAGACACCCTTTGCCCTTTGCCCTTTGCTCTTGCTCCTTCTTCCTGCCTGCGACAGAAGTGGTGTCTGGATGTGCAGCGGGCGTCTTTGGCATCAGAAGAACAGAGCTGTAAACCGACACGGGTGGCACAAGAAGCCGTTAGACGAACGGGACACATGAGCTTCTAGACCGGCCAGACCGCCCCGCTCTGGGAACTTGAAAAGAGAAAAATAGATGCTATTCTCGCATAATTCACTGAATTTCTAGTAATTACTTCAGTCAAATGCCATTCAAACTGATTGAGATCACTTGCCCTGTTTTGATACTTCATTAGCCAGGCCCTGAAAACCTACTGAAGTTCTTGCAGTTCAATTATAGGTGTTAAGTGTTCAAGTTAAAATTTCACAGTCTGCATTTGACAGTGGTCCCCCAGGGTTGGATAACTATGGCAGGAGACCCGCAATCTCTCGCACGTGGTCTTTCTACTTGGAAACAATCTTCTGCATTTGTTCCCAGGGGCCTCCACTGAGCCCAGGTACCAGTGCAGCTTGCATGGAAAGGCTGCCCCTACAGACCCGGACTGAGTCCAACATGAAAGCCAAATGACTTAACTCACCCAGTCCCTGGTGCACAGCCAAAGTCCTTACCAGAAAGACTACAGGCTTGGCACAGACCCGCAACCAGACTCTAAAGCACAAGGCCTGGATGCCGATGGTGGGTGTTTGGAGCAGGGTGCACCGAAGACAGCTCAGAGAACCAAGGCACCACTGTGCCTGCCAACAGGGTCCACCCCTTAGCTCCAAGCCACAGGCTACTCACATGGCTCCCTCATGGCCACATGTGTGTGTGCACATGTACCTAGGAAAGCCCTGCACACTCGTGGACACATGAATGTACATGTATGTACATGCACATATACCTATTAGCAAGCAATATTCAAACTACTTATCCAAAGTATATTTTATCCTATTTCCCCTCATGAAAGCAAGCTACATAGGCAAACAGTGAATAAAAGAAAAATCATGAGTTAAGAGTTGCTCAGAAGGCACCAAGTTCAAACATGTGGCTCAGAACCACCCTGACTACCAGGTATTGGTCTTGTGACTGGTCACTTCCTGTGACTGTCAATATGCTGGTGAAACCACAGTGGGTGGTCAGGATGGCGGAGATCAGGAAGACCAAAAGATGAAAGCTGAGTCTTGTCAGGGTGGAGGACAGTAGATCTTCTGATGATTGTCTAGTCCTAACAGAACTGCCAGCCACGGGACAGTGGTCCCACTGCCTCTCCGTGAAGCAGGATGGAGTCTGGACCCCAGGTGTGAACATGACAGCTCCTGTGTGCTATGCGTGACCCACCACCAGCCTATCTTCTGAGGCCCAAGTGGCCAGCATTGTGTCACTGAGGCCACAGGCAAACATGAGACTAGCAGGGCTGAAAGCAGCCACATGGCTGTTCCTGTCCAGTCAGGCAGGGCTGACTGCAGGACATCTGCAGTGGCTTTTGTTCCATATCGTCAGCCAGAGCTAGTGGCACAGCCTGACCTGCGCCCCGGCTTCCAGTGCTCTCCACCTGTCATCTGTGGGAGCTGGATGTCCAAGACATCTCCTTCCCAGCATGTCTGGTGCCAGGGTCGGGACACCAGGAACAGTGGGGGCTGTGGCATGGCACCCTCCACATGGCCTCTGCACATGGCCAGCTGGATATTTCTCAGAAGGTGGGTATCTTGGCTTCCCCCATGGTGTTCCAAGAGGAGGAAAGAGGAAACTGCTCACCTTAAAAGCCCAGGCCCAGAACTGGCTCCCCTCCCATCCATTCTATCGGCCAAAGTCGCAGGGCAGCCCAGATTCAAAGGAGTAGAGAATGGACACCACCTCTTCATGGGGAGGCACTGAAGGTAGCCATTGTGAGACAAGCTTCCTTGAAAGCTGAGTCACCCAGGTGTCTTTTAAATGACTCAGCTGCATGACTCAGAGATTTTAGAGTGCATCTTGCCAGCAACCCTTGAAGACTCAAATTGGTGAATCACTGTTTTTCTCTAATTCCAAACAGTTGCTGAGGTTTTCTAACCCATCATGTGGGTTGAAGTTGAAGTGAACCCTATTAATTATGATGCTTTTGCAGATGTGAGCAATTTAACATCTAATAGAAATTTTAGATTGCTTGCTCTGGAGTTTTTTATGCTCTGTGACGAGCTATTCCCTCATTACTTTCCTTGCTGCTGCTGACCCTAGTCAGATTCTCTGTGCTGACTGCACATCAGGCAAAATATTAGCATGCACTTGTCAGCATCCACAGTCATGGCTAAGTCCTTCCCTTCCACATCATCATCTGATGCTCACAGCATCCTTCTCGCGGAAGCATCATTACCTCAGTTTTACAGATCATGAACCAGAAGCTGGTGGCAGTGGAGACATTCACCCAAAGTCCTGAAGCTCCTCTGGATTAAAGCCAGGGTTTGGGTGCACACCCTCAACCTCATGTGGGCAGCTCCCCAGGATGTGGTGGAGGACAGCCATGGCCTGTGTCCACAGGCAGGACTAAGAAAGCCAACACAGGGCCGGGTGCACCTATAATCCCAGCACTTTGGTAGGCTGAGGCAGGAGGATCACTTGAGGCCAGGAGTTCCAGACCAGCCAGGGCAACATAACAAGATCTCGTCTTTACAAATTTTTTTTAAAAAAAAAAACTTAGCCAGATGTAGTGGCATGAGCCTGGAGTCCCAGCTACTCAGGAGGCTGAGGTAGGAGGATCGCTTGAGCCTAGGTGTTCAAGGCTGCGGTGAGCCGTGATTGTGTCCCCTACTCCAGCCTGGGCAACAGAATGAGATCCCATATCTGAAAAAGAAAAAGAAAAAGAAAGCCAATGTAGACAGACAGTGGCTATCTCACGGAGGTCAGTGTGTCACCACCACTGGTTTGTGGCCACAGCCATGACCTCGAGGGGCTTCTTTGTGCTTCTGTCTGCCTGACCCTCAGCCTCTGTGGTGGCCCACTCTCCCAGCAGCAAAACTGGACTTCCTCCAGCTCGAGATCTCCCTGACACGTCCCTGGCCACCCTGCTGGGGACAGCCCCAAGTCCTCTCACCATAGCAGCTGTCTCCTCCTGGGCAGTTGCGGCCAAGCACAGATGAACCACTGCAGATCAGCTCTGTCTCCAGGGCCAGGGGCCGGTCACCTCCCACCAGTGATGTCTCTGAGGAATTCCTGAGGAGCTCAGGCCTGCAGCCAGACTGCTAAGAGTCTTTCAGGTCTCATGCTGTCACTCCGTCCTCAAAGGTAACCTTGTGAAATTCAAACAAGCACATATCCTCATGGGCAGCAAAGGAATTAAAATGGTTTACCAGGAACCGTCATAACCTAAGCTCTAACACTGAGGGAACTGGTTCCTGCATTTCTGTTCTTAAGAATGGCTCAGAAGGTACCCCCAGCAAAAATAACCAGGATGCTCAAGAGGTTAAAAAAGTGTCCTCTACAAATCACAAGGACAAGAAAGATTTTTTGCAAGTGGTCACGCATTAAAATTGCAAGCACTCTAACCCCTCTTGTCAATGGAAAGGAATGGAGGATCCTGCTCCCACGGCCCCTCCCCAGACACCGATAGTTCAGGGATAAGCCTGGTACAGGAGCAACAGCAGAGGAGGGAGGATCATTTGGAAATCCAAGTGAACAAATTAGGCAGGCTGGCTTGGCTGATTCAGAAAACCCTAAGGTGGAAGACATGACCTGCCACGCTGTTCCTTTGTGTCTTCACTTTTGGACATGGTCGGTGTGGTCAACCACTTAGGGCAATGTGAGACTGACACCATGTTCTTTGCTAGCGACAATGGGATTTAGTCGAAGATTGGTGCCCAGTGACCATCATGTAGACAACGAAGATTTTACACAAGATAAACTTCAAAAAGTTTCATTCGTAGGCAAACTTTTAGAACCTACTGGTGCCTCTACTCGAGGCAACATGCAAGCCTGAACTGATATCAAAAGTTAGAAAGGTTTTCCCTATATGGGTGGGACCTCCAAGGACTTAAGGCATTTTCATCAATGTCAGCAATTACACATCTAAATCATGTAACGCATGTCCCCAGACACGATCGTCACTCACGGGACTTACGCCCCTTACACCATAGGTCTGTGCAGCCCTGCCCCCAGTGGGGACAGGCCTCCTGATGACGAAGGGACTTGCCTGATTGTCCACGGCTCCAGGACCCAGCCGCGGTGGGTGGTACTGCAGGAGTCCCCAGCCATGTGGCAGGCACCCACACACGAGGCTCCGAGATGTCTCTGGCAGAAAACACTCCCAGGTCTAACCCCAGGGACACAACAGGAAACCAAAGGCCATTCAGCAAACATGAAATGGTGCAAACTCTCCCAAGTTGGCATTTGATGAGTTTATACAGTGTCAGTAAACTACTTCAAGCTGAAACCAATCTATTTTTGCTATGAATTTTTAAAAATTGACTAACAAAATCATTTATCAACCTCTGTGTGTGTGGGTATGCGGTATGTTCTCTCACAGACATAGGCTAACAAGACACACGGCACGTGCAACCGGCTGTGCAGCCCGGTCCCCCGAGTGGGCCGTCGCAGGGCCGAGCAGCAGCCCCACTCCCCGGCACCCAGGCGACACCACCAGGCTCACCAAAGTGGAGAAGAAAGTCAACCAGTTTTCAAACATTAAAATCTTCCCCTTTCTACTGCTGTCAACCCCTTACCCTTTAAGGAATGTGGAAATTATTGGGGTTTTTGTATTGTTTTATGAGAATCTGTGGTTTTTCTCATGTACACCCTCAAAAAAGTTTAAATTTCTTATTGGCTCTAGACAAATCATGTTTGATCATTTGAGATAAATTAGGTAAAACTCCTGAAACACAGCATTCATCTCTGCTTCTAAGTGATAGGACTTGGGGTAGACTACAGCGACACTCTGCCAGGCACACACACATGACCCAGCCACTCTCAGGCAGGAAAGTGCCTCTTACACAGCAGAGATGTAGCCTGCACCGGGGTCCCAGCCAAACCACCGTCCAGAGCTAGCTTAACTCACGGTCCACATTTACTCTGACGTCACATTGTTCTGTGCTTTCTCCGAGAAGACCATCTTCCTTCTAACCAAATGTGAGAATTCCACTTCCTCAGATGTGGAGCAGACGGCTCCACTATCAACCCTGACCTCGATGGATCAACTTCTCCCAACTTCACCAGCTCTTCTCTGTGTTTGAGGCTTTTAAACTAAATTACCTAACACATATCTCTGAAGCATAAAAATCATCTTTCTGAGACAAGGAAGAAGCAGTCACCAAAGACAGAAACTGAAAAAGGCTTTGAGACAGAGTCTGAAAGCCTCATTTTACAGAAGGGGAAACTGAGGCCCTGGAAGGCCATGATGTTCCCCTAAGCACACAGCCAACCCTCACTCCCAGTTCCATGCTCTCCCCGCTCTGCCACAGACAGTCTTGGGATGACGCTGTGTGACAATGCCATCACTTCCTGGACACAAGTTCAAAGGAAGCCACATGTCCTCCGGTCAGTGACACAGCCTCTCAGCTCCCAGGCTGCTCTCCACTCCTCCCAGGCCACTCTCCCAAGGGGTCACATTTTGGTCCTTGTCATCACTCAACACTGCTCCCCTTCTCCAATGATGAATTTAGGGGGTCCTTGCTCTAACCAAATCCTAGACTCACTCTGGCTCGCTTCTTCAGCTATTTCCACACCCTGCTTCTGTCTCCCAGAGACGTCCAATCAGGGACATCGCATCTCAAATTTCTCCCCATTGGCTCTTCTTCCCATTCAACTTCTGCTTCATGGCCTGTGAGCTGGACCAGGTCATAAGGTCTGCTCTTTTGAAGATCAGTAAGAAAGAAAACTGGTCCTAGGCTTAAGCTGCAGTCTCCCAGTCCTACTACCAAACCAGAAACAAGCACAAGCAGGATTTGCACTGTAAGGATGCAGGAGCAGATGTAACTCTCCAGTACTCCCCAAAACTCAGTGGTCACTGGTGACGAGTCTCTTTTCCATTCACAAACTAAGGGAGCCAAACACTGCTGAAGACAACCACACACCCCGGCAGACTAGCTCTGTCCCATGTTTGTGACCACCAACTTTATTTGAGCTTCAATACTGCCCGGGGATAATACAGAGTTTCTCTGGGAAAACCTACTCTCCTACATTTCACAATTATGCATTCGCTTTCTCCAGTCCTGTCCAGCCCACTGCGATCTTCCTTCCCATTATCCTTAGAGAAAGTAGAAGCCACCATATGAAAGCCCCTGTAATCTGTCACCAGACCCAAGCCCTGCCCACGTCTGTGCCCATCCTTCCTTATGCCTTCCCCTTTCAAAGATCTCATCTTCCTTCTACACTCTGGGCCTCCTTTCTCCGCCCTCCCCGCTTATACTATTGAGTGTCTCCTCTCTCCTGAGTCTCCAAACTCCCTCTCTGCCAGCTCCTCACTGTCAACCTTTAAATACATTCCCCTGAGAAATCAGTGCAGACAAAATTATTCCCTCCAGGGTCCACCTTCTCCCCCAAGTGTTCAGAGAGCGTTTGTATTTGCTGTCTCGCCTTGCCCTCACCATTCCACCCGCTCCATACACAGCTTCTGCTTCTCACAGAAGCATCCCTCACTCAGGTGCCCTCTGTGACCTTACATCAGTGGGTATTTTTCAATTGTCATCTTGCCTGGCCTCTAGGCAGCATTCCACACAGGCGAGTCTTCCCTCAGCTTCTGTGCAGGACAGCTTCAACTGGTTGCAAAGGGAGGCAGAGTCAACTCATGCTGAACAAACTGGCGTGGCATCCTAGGACAGTTTTCATTCTTGCTGTATTTACATTTTCCTCCTGAATCTATTTATGGTTAATAAATGCAACAACTCATTGAGTTTTACCAAAAAATAAATGTTTCTCTGTTTTGCATGTAAATATCACTTTGGTATTTCTTTCAAATTCTCAGTTTTTCAATCCCAAAATTGTACCTGCAAAGGCACGTTGTTAAACAAGCCTGCAAGCCACTTGATGGCAACAGCTGGTTAGAGTACAATCCACAGATAAAATGAAAAGCCAATTTTGGATCCAAAATCTCAAGAAGCAACTGTGACAGCATATCTGTTCTCCAAAGGGTGGATCCCCATGGTGGAAACCTCAGATGCCATGGCAAGCAGGGTTTGGGAACACAGCAGAGCCCCTGCACATCAGCACCTGCCGCCCTGGGCACCAACCAACACACGTGCTCCCAGGACCTGCTCTGCCCCACTGTGGCGGTTCTGTGGGTCAGAATTCAGCTGGAGAACATGGGGTGTGCAGGAGGGGGCAGATAACCAACTGTAAAGGGCACTGTAGGAGTTCAAGCAGTATTTATACTATTTCTTTCTTCAACAGACATCAGAATAGCAACATCCTCCTACTTTCCAAGCCCACACAGAAGAGAAGTCTTCAAAAATAAATGTGTGCTGCAAAGCATTTTGAGTGTCTCTGGAGAAAGGCAATGCTTCTGTTCTTGTGCCAATAAAAAGCTCATTTGATTATTATTGTTGTGTAGTACACCTTGAAGTCTGGAAGACTGATGCCTCCCAGTTTGTTCTTTTTGCTTAAGATTGTCTTGGCTATACGAGGTCTTTCCTGGTTCCATACAAAGTTAAGACTTATTTTTTCTAAGTCTGTAAAGAATGAAGATGGTGGTTTGATGGGGATTGCATTTATTCTGTAGATCACTTTAGGTAATATTGACATTTTAACAACATTGGAAAATCCATAACTTTTGAGCACTGACATGATGCTCAAAGGGAATGCTCACTGGAGCACTTTTGATTTTTGATTTTTGGATTAGGGATGCTCAACTGGTAAGTATATAATGCAAAGATTCCAAAATCTTAAAAACTCCCAAATCTAAAATACTTCTTGTCCCAAGCATTTTGGGATACTCAACCTGTACTAATAGTGATTTCAGGGTATACCTTATTATGCCTTGTAATAAAAACATTTATTAGGCAATACCTTATGAAAAATGTTAGGAAGAATAAATAATACAGTGAATGCCCTCTCAGCCTAAGACATTTTCATTACTAGCACAATTGAAACAATATACACCTCCCCACTCTCTAAGTTACCATTACCCTGAATTTGCTTTTTATTTTTTCTATTCCTTTAATTCTTTGTATTTTGTGACCCAGTCTTCACAGGTTTTGTGCTGGAGAAATAAGTGGGGCATATTAGTTCTCAGTTTTGGTCTTGTGATGCTTGTGGTCAGAAACAGCTATTTCTTGAAACTGGGCCTGTGGCTGCAGGGCTGCACCTAGTGGGACAGGCACAGCAAAGTGCAGGGTTGGGCTGCCATGGGGTGTGTCCTGATGGATCATGCTCCCTCTGCATCTCATCCTTCTGCGTACTCTGCTGTGTTGGTACATGTGAGTTGCTAGGGTGGGCATAGCCTTGTCCCTGCTGCCATTAGGAAGGGCAGATGGGTCTGTGTCCACCTTGCACAGTTTGCTTCCTTCAGGCAAGTTCTCTGCCACTAAGCATCCCTGTGGTCTCTGCCTCAACACCTTGTCATTAATATCACTCCTGAGCCCTGCCTAATTGTAGCAGCCTGGACTAGCTCTCTGTCCCTTCTCTTCCTGGGCCTATCTCACCTTCTTATCGGCCACTTTGCTCCCATGGATGGTTAGACAGGTAGACGCTCTGCTGTATGGCCATGAGAGGTGAAGAAAATGGCTGTGCCCCGCAGGCAGACTGCATTCACAGTCAGTCCTGTGAAGACTGCTCTTCCTTCCACCCTCCTGCCTGAGCCTCCAACTCTGCAGAAAGATGCTCCTGTACCCCATCCCTCCTTTGGATGCCCCTGCCTCTTCACGTTAACTGGAACTTGGCTGCTTCTCCCAAGAGGGCCTTTTTCTGCACATCCTGAATCTCTTTCCAGAGGTGGGCTTGGAGTCCCTTCCTCCTTGAGCCATGACTGTGCCATCCTTTCCACTTCTGTCACTGCCCTGTGTCACTCCAGAGAGGCCTGGTCACCTGTCTCTGCGGTCCCATCTCCTGATGACCCCGTGTCTGTGGGGATGAGTAGCATCACCAAGCCCATGGCCTTCAGCTTCCTCTCTCATAGTCATTCCTGAGACACCCCCATTGCCCTCCCCCAGATGCCAGCTTCTGAACCCCCACCTCCCCTCCTGCTGTGTGACCTGTTCTTGGCTCCCTTTTCTTCTTGTCTGTCAGGCCCACTGGAGCTTCCTTTCTGTTGGCCCTGCAGTCAGGGATGACAGGCCTCTGTCACCATCCTTATGAGCCCAAGGTCTGGGGTGTAGTCATGACCAGGGTCATCAAGTTTGGCACTGAGAGGTTGGGGAGGGGGTGAGGTGTTTGAGGTGGCCTCTGGAAGGAGAGCCCTTCAGCTGAGTCTGGAGGAATGCAGAGAGAGGAATTTGTCCCCAGAGCGAGGTGGGAAAAGTGGGACACAGCATGGAGGTACTAAACAACCTAATGTGGGTACAATTCCCTATTTACTAAAATTTTGCATTCTTACTATAAAACGCTTAGTAAGACATGATCCAGAAGGAAAAAAAGCATGATATATCCACTACCAATGTTAGCATGTTTATACATTGTCTTCTAATCTCTTACATTTTGTAGGGCCTTCTCTGTATTGTATTGGTAAATCTTAGAACCTTACTTTTTTCCTTGTCAAGTTGTTATTAATAAAAACTGATTTCAAATGTCTAAATAGTATTTCACCATATGACTGAGCCATTATTTATTGTTTCCCTGACAGGCACTTAGGCTGCTAGTAAATCTAGCATTTTATAGGGTAAAATCCTTTATGGTGTAAGTAATGCTGCAGTGAGCATCCTTGTCTGGGATCCTGCCGAGAACAGTAACTTCAGTTTTCTAATCAGTGGCTTTTCTCTCACTGTGACTGGCCTCTTGTAGCAAAAGGTGTGTGTGTGTCTGTGTGTGTGTGTGTATGTCCATCCGTCTCCTAGTGGCTGAGTAAACTCCAGCTGCTGCACATCCACTTTGTGGGATGGTCTGAATCTAAGTGAGTGTGACCTCATCCCACCTAGAGATCCAGCTGTCATGCAGTGGAGACCCTCCAGATCACACTGGGTCCTTGCTATTTTGTCAGGCCTGTGGCTGCTGAACAGCTGAAGCAATGTCACCTTCTTTATAAGAAATATTTTAGATTATAATAAAAAACCATGCAGTCTGTTTAGCAGCATGAAATATGTATACAACCTAAGATTTATGGGAAAAGATAGGATATTAAATGTTTTGTGCTCACTGATCTTATCTATGTAAAATATGGAAATAAAAAACTTGTTTTTTATTTAAGGTGTGATTATGGGCTGGGTTTCCCTCCCTGTATTTAAACTTGCAGTAATGGAACTATGGCAATAATTTTTCTTTTTAAAATTTCTGTCCTTGGTTGACCTTAAGGTCAAATGCCTTGAAAACCTGGCGGGTCAAGGCGGTGTGTTTGGTTGTCCTCTGACACTTAGGGCTGGCTCTTGCTTAGGGAACTTGACTACAGCTCTGGTGGTGGGAACCCAGCTGCGGATTCCTTTATTTTGTTGATTTCAAGGTACAGGTATTTTATAATTTGAAATATATTTGAAAGTATTTTGATTTTTATATGATACTTCTGGGAGCTTTTTCACTCATCGTCCTTTCAGTGGTTAATCCAGAGTTTCATTGTTATAATCCTCTTTTCTTGAGTTAAATCTGTAACTGAGAAAATAGAAGTCTATTGGAAAATTTTATCTAAAGTACTAAAAGCATATTAAGTACTAAAGCATATAAAGTACTAAATTACATATTTTTCTTCATAAACATTATTTAAGCTTTATTCATAGTTACTGTCGTTTCCCGCTGCTCCCTTTACTGCTTATTAAAATAAGGGGAGGGGCCCTGGATGAGAGGGTTACATTAGAAGCATGTTTTTAAGTCTTCTTTGGGAGGTTTGCCAGAGCTCCACACAGGGCAGGGACATAGCCTGCCCTGGAAGTGGCTCCTCCTCCCTGGCTCCTCCCTGCAAGGCAAGGCTCCATTTCTAGCTGTTTTTCTGGATGTCTTTCCGGGGTACTGTAATTGTGTTGACTGATGGATGTTCTTTCCTGGAGTCTTGTGCATCAATTAGGCCAAGTTCTTTGGAAATGCAGAGACATTGTGGGCATTCTGACAACATGGCGTGAGAATCAGCCCTGTCCTGGTGATGCTTCGTGAAGCAGCAGAACTGCTATGACTCTCTGGGCTCCTGAGAATCTGGGAAGTTTGGAAAACCTTCCTTCTTGTCCAGGTCTGTGCTTCCCTGCCCTCTCTCCCCCTTTCGTTTTGTTTCCTCTGTCCATCTCCTTTCCTTTTTCTTGGACTTCCAGGCTTTTCTCTTTGGCCCATGTATCCTCTTCCCCACAAGCAGTGATGCATCTGGGTGGCCTAAAAAAGGGTGGAGACCACTGGGTTTGGGATGTGGCCTAAGCTCCTCAGTTGCCCAGAGGGCCTGAAGTCTAGGGTGGAGAAAACAGGTCTGGATCTAGGAGCTTTTAGGTGTGGGGCTGGATTTTTATGTACAGGTTACATCAGAAGGAGTCTAGGAATAGAAGGAAATTCTTAGAAGGTCAGGTTGCATAAAGGGCAAGGCAGAAAGGGTTCTGTAAATACCAGCAGCTTCTCAGATGTCTGATTACTCTTTTTTTTTTTTTTTTTTAGTCAGGGTCTCACTTCATCCCCCAGGCTAGAGAGTACAGTGGAGCGATCTTAGCTCATTGCAGCCTCTAATTCCTGGGTTTAAGCGATTCTCTCACTTTAGCCTCCCAAAGTTCTGGGATTACTGACATTAGCCACCACTCCTGGCCTGATTTTTCTACTTCCGATGGCCACGGCCTGAGGGTCACAGACATGTAAGGAATCTGAATGCCTCAACCTGGCATGGTTACACAGTGACCTCAGCCAATGGTGGCAGGTTGGCAAAGGCGAGTTGGAAGCAAGCACCAGCCCCTAGATGTGCAGTGATTGGCTCCTACAGAGGCCAGAGATAGCTAAGTACTGTAGGGAGATAAGGTATGAATTACTATCCCTGCTCTTTAAAAAAGGGAAAGGCTAGTTGATTCAGAGCTAAGTTTATTTTTTAAATAAACTTTTTAACTTTAATAGTTTTAGATTTCCAGAAGAGTTGCAAAGATAGTATAGAGTGTTCCCCTATAGCTTTCCTCCTACCCAGTTTTCCTTAGTTTTTTTTTTTTTTTTTTTTTTTTTTTACCTAATATTCTTTTTCTGTCCCAGGATCCTATCCAGGACACCATATAACATTTATTTGTCATGTCTCTTTAGGCTCTTCTTGGTTGTGACAGTTTCTCAGAATTTCCTTGTTTTTGATACCTGGATAGTTTTGAAGAGCAATACCCAGGTATTTGTATTAATAAAATGCCCTTCAATTTGGCTTTGTCTGGTGTTTTTCTAAAATCATTAGACAGCAATTATGGGTTTTTGGGATGAAGACCACAGAGGAGAAGTGCCTTTCTCAACACATCGAGAGTGTATGCTATTACCATGGCTTGGTGGCCTGGCTGCAGTAGTACTTGTCAGGTGTCTCCATTGTAAAGTTACACTCTCCCAACCCCAGCCACCCCCTTTGCATAGCGTATTCTTTGGGAAGAAGTCAGTATGTGCAGCCTAAACGGAAGGAGTAGGGAATTAAGTTCCACCTCTTTGAAGGAGGAGTATCTACATAAATTATTTAGAATACTTCTATGTGGGAGAGTTTTCTGTTGTCCGCCTTTTATTTATTTATTCAGTCATTTATATCAGTATGGACTCACGGAAATTTTTTTATTCTTTGGATTATAATTGTTGAAATCAAAATATAGGACAGATTTCTAAATTGAAAACATTTTATTTGTGAAGAAGGAATTATAATACAGGGCATACACGCAGACTGAGTGGTCCTCAGTATGTCTGAAGAACGAAGAGAAGGTTGGAGGTTTTATAAAAGGGAGAAATGTTACCCATTGTTTTGAAAGACAGTTCATTGGCACTAGTAAAGTTTTGGGGAGCTGGCAAGCTCTGACTGGTGAGCAGTGATGGTGGGTACAACTAGTCTTAAAGTGGCAGCAAATTGTTTCAGTAGCTATAGATAAAACTGGTTTTGGGTTACAGCAGGCAGTTTCAGCAGCCAGTCTTGCAGAGAATTGCATTCTTGGGGCAATGTTATGTGCCCTGAGTGCTTTTTCCCCTGGCCTCTTGACTCTGTTTTAGTTGGGTATGACAAGAATGACCCAATTCATATGATCAACTTTTACACGACCCAGTACGAGGTTCTTTATTTCATTGCTCAAGTTATTCCAGCTTTAGCCATTGGGAACTCTTTCAGTTAGCTCCTGTGTCCCATTGACATACCCTTATTATTATGGGAGTTTTTTTTTGGTTTGTTTTTTGAGCACTTCCTTACTTTTTGGCACTCTAAGATGCTACAGGTTCATTTGTATATTTCTGTCCCAGCCCTAGAATCATCCATTTCTCCAAAGAGCCCTCATCCCTTTTATTGAAGAATAGTCTTAGAAACCAGGATCTGGGTACCAAGTGGTTAAAGTTATTACAATTTCAATTTATGTGTGCTCAATTGAACAACAAAAGCAAAGCATCTGAGTGGCAGTAGCAGCAAGAAATAACTGAAAATCTCTCTTCATTTGCCAGTTCTGTACTCCTTTCTTGGGCTCTACCTACATAGTTTTGTGGTTGCAAACCTGATGCGCACCTCATTCTGAGTTCTGTGCCTGAAATTGTCTCCATAGTGGTGATATCTTTATGCACAGGCTCTCTTACTCTGAAGTCACTCACCCTCTTACCAGCTCATGGTGGAGATACAGTAAAAAGATCTTGAATGAATGAGTCCTGCTTGTTGCTCTCCAAGTCCTGCAGTGGCTCTTGTACTCTTTCTATAGAAAGCAGTAAAATCTAATCTGAGGGGAAAACCCTGAGGGGAAAAAAGTTTGTTACGTGATGAGCTATGTAGACAGGCAGCAAGTGGGAGCTCTTGGAGAGGGGGGTTGCTTGAGGCTGGTGTTCTGGGAAAGGATTAAGAGTTGAGATTGGGGCTGGTTTTTGCAGGCTGGATGGAGTGGGATGGTGAATGTTGTAGAAGCTGCAAGTGCAGAGGCCTGAATGGAAGCCTCACACTGCACTCTAAGGACTTTGGATTCTGGCCTTTAAGTAAGTGAATGTACACATACATGTGTATATAAAGGTGTGGTCTGCAGCTGTCAGACTCACTAGGAGTCTGGTTTGAAGCCTGTTGCCTTAGCTCTGTGGGTGGTGGTGGGAAAAGAGGGTGACAAAAGCAGAGAAGTCTCAAAGGAAGTGGGGACAGAACTCAGTGACCAGTTTGGCTGATGGTTAGAAAGAGGTGTCAGATGTATCTGAACTCCCAAGGATGGTGGTACTCTGAAGGAAGAGAATTCAGAAGGAGCCAGTTCTGGAGGCAACGTGGCCTCTGGTTTCAGTGGGTGCCAGCAGTCCAAGGGCAGTGGCTGGGTAACTTGGAAATGTGGGACTGGGCCTTGGAAGAGATATTAGGGTAGTGCCAGCATGAGAGGGATTTAGGCATCATCTGCTGGATGGCTTTAGTGGAAAAATTGGCAAGGCCAGAGAGTAGGAGAATAGCTCAAGGATCAGGCCTGTCCTAAACCTGTCCCTCAGTGTTGGGAATGAGATATACCCCATCATGCTAAATGACCCAGATGGGCCCTGGGACACTGAAGCACAGCATCTCTTGACACCATTGGTACCAAGTGGTATAGGGTCTTTTACCTTAGAGATTCTGAGCTGCTGTGCTGGAAACCTGAGATGCCCGTTTCCTTTGGCAACCCCATTCTGAGGATAAATTTGGCCCTGATGCTTTCTTTTTGTCATAACAAACTCTGCTCCTTCTCCTTCTTGGGAGGATGCACAGAAATGTGTTTTCTACACTGTAACTGTGGAGGGATAATTTGTTTCTGGAAGGGAGATGGAGTGGAGGCATCTTTATTTGGTCTGAGTTTTTGTCCTTGGATGACGTGGTATTTCATATAGGATTTATGCATCCTCCCCCTCTGCAGCTGCAAAATTCTAACTGCCTTTTCCTCTCCTTCCGTATGGAATTAGCATCTTTGTAGGATCCATATGCTTGTGGAGTGAGCTGGATAGTCTGCAAAGGCCCAGGTGACACAGCTTATCCAGAACTGCTTGTAGCCTCTTGAGACTTGGTGGCTGGGGCCGAGGCAGGAAGTGCCCCAGTTGTGTTGTATCACCACGTCTGATGGGTTGGGTATGAGGGAGGGAATGACTGATAGAGGAAGCAGGAAGACTACATGTTTGGCATGGCCACCTGGAGAATGGTGGTGCAATTGGCTGAGTTGGAGAAGACAAGGGGCGGGGCTGGTGGGTGCAGGGGCAGCACTGACAGTCCCATAAAGGCAGGCGTCTCCACTCAGAGGGCTGAGTGTTTCTGATGGTTTCCTTTTTCTGACCATGCTGCTTATCGCATGGTAGTCTCTTTTAGGAGAGCAGGAAAAGGGGGTTTCAGAAACAGCAGCTGGATGTGGAGAAAGGAGCCACACATGAAAGTCGAGGTGACTGTGTGGGAGGGTGGTGGTCTCCTCCACTGGGCCTTGCAGAGGTACCGCACATCCCTAGTGTTGTGGTTAAATATGGGAGTGGAACTTGGGGTTTCTGGTGAAGGAGTTTGACACTTCCCTGGCTACTGTTTGAGCCCCTCCAGAGGTATTTCCGGCTCTTTCAGTGCTAACCCCTCTATTGCCCTCATTGGAATGCCTTCCTCCCTCTCTTGTTCTGTTTGAAACTAGGACTTCACATCTCCTTGCCCTAGAATTGCCACCCACCTGTGACAGTAGGGCCTCCCAGTGGATGAGGCCAGAATCTAGACAGCCACTGCCTCTTCTGCTGGTGGCCACAGCAAGGTGAGGGGTGGAGACATTATACCTGCGTCTGGATAACAGTTTGAGTTTAAACTGTCAGTCCATTGCGTGTCATAGCAGATCATGAGGGATTTTTGTTTGTTTTCCAAGGTTATTATTTTACCATATGGGGACTCTTTCTGCTTAGAAAGCAAAACACTCTTCAAAGGGAATAAGCATTTTAATGATAACTGTTTAATTAAAAAAAGTTACAGTGGAGAAAAATAAAATGAGGTTGCATTTCTTTATGTTGATGGAGAAAAAAAATCAAAACCCAAACTGGGTCAGGCAGACAATAGTAGGAACAGTAAGTTCTGCCTGGATCTACTTGTGGCAGAGATCCAGTTAACAAAAAACAAACTGTATTTCCAAAAGTGGGTGGAGGAAGAGCTTTGTGCACTCACAGAGGATTTTCATATTATTGCATAGTCAGACAGTGGATTTTTCTAAGTTTAGAGTAAGGTTTCTATTTTCAGCAGCCTCTTCTGTGAAAGCACACTGCTCCCTGACCCTGTAGCACAAGTGACACCTGAGGCAGGAGAGTCTTCTGAGCAGCCAGCCTGGACCAGCACAGGGCGAGGTCTGAAGCAGAAAGTAAATGAGTGCCCCTTCAGCTGTGAAATAGGAAGTGAGAAAGAGAAAAAAAAAAAAGAAAGTAAAGAAGTGCCTTGCTGCCCGCTTCAGCCCTGGGCCCTCAGCCACTGGCTGTTTTCTTTAAAGCTTGCACACACACTCTCATCTGGATGGTTTGGTTTCCAAGACCCCAGCCAGAAAGCTGCAGCACATTTCTCTGAGCTAGAACATTGAAAGCTGGTAACCTAGTGGCAAGTGAAGAGAGTGAGTCCATTGTAATGAGTAGCTGTGAAACTAAAACGGAGCAGCAGCCAGCTCTGTGCACCCCCCAGAGAAACCACCTTTGTCTAATATACACTCCCCTGCCTGAGTCCTGTTCATTTTTTTCCCCGTATCGCAGATGGGCAGGCAAAGGAGCCCCAGGAAAATGACCTTTAAGGGGCACACAGTCATGGATAGGATTGGATCTGTATTCTACTTTAATTGTTATGATTTTTTAGTTCAGAATAGTCCTGAAAATCAAGAAAGAGTATACAGATGCACCTCAACCTACGATGGGGCTAAGTCTGGATAAGCTCATTGTAAGTTGAAAATATTGTAAGTCAAAGGTCCATTTTTCACTTACCTTATTTACAATTTACAGCAGGTTTATCTGAATGGCACCCCATCGTAAATCAAAGAGCATACTGAATGCTTATTCACACCATCCTAAAGTTGAAAAATCAATCTTAAGTTAAACCCACTGTAACTTGGGGACTGTCTTTAATACATGTTAGAACAATTTTCTTCTAGTGAGCTTTGATTTTTTTTTTTTTTTTTTTTGAGACAGAGTCTCACTCTGTTGCCCGGGCTGTAGAGTGCCATGGCATCAGCCTAGCTCACAGCAACCTCAAACTCCTGGGCTCAAGCAATCCTTCTGCCTCAGCCTCCCAAGTAGCTGGG